>JAJQKJ010001062.1:0-42500 GCA_029574335.1 Rana kukunoris
AATAAACATTACATTTGGGTGGAACACCCCTTTAAACTGATGTGGCAGGAAACATGATTCACTGCTTGATTGAAAACTGGGCAGGTAATCTTCTGGATTCCCTATGAGTTCATCCCATGCTTGTTTACCTTGTGCACTGGCCCAAAGTAAATGGCAGTTGTCCATCCTTGCCTACCTAAAGCATCTACAGTTTGTGCAGTTTTCCAAAATACATGTATTTCAAAGAGTATTATTAGCAAGTTATTTTTTAGTGGGACAATCCATATTTTGGACCCCACTAGCCAGACTAAGGAATATCTATTTATTTTTTTTCCAAACATGAGAACAGATTGTTAAGCCCCGTAGACACGGCCGAGGTTCTCGGCAGAAAACCAGCGAGAACCTCGCTGGCAGCCGCATTCTGCCGAGAACCTCGGCCGTGTGTACGCTCTCGGCGAGCCCCGCCCGTCGAGCAAATAGAGAACAGGTTCTCTATTTGCTCGACGGCCCGTCAGGATGTATGGCTGGTTGCCTTTCCCGACGGGCGGGTCGCCGATTCTGACGGCCGGCAGAGAACCTCGACAGGCGGAAAGATGTGTTCCGCCCGTTGAGGTTCTCTGCCGTGTGTACGGGCCTTAGATGCTTACTGAGGTTGGGACTAAAGTCTTGATTTGTGTTTGTAAGTAGAGACAAGTGAAACAAAGAGTTTGTTTCTTCACAAATTTTGTAAAAAATTATAAAATTTTGGTAAAATTTTACAATTTTTCCAAAATGTATTTCCCAAAATTCATGTGACAGGTGGAGATAGTGACTGTTGATAGTTTTTCTTTCAAAATATTTTATTTTCAGAAAATAAATATTACAATTCAGTACATTACGGTACATCTTGTTATGAATAAAATCTGGTAGATGATCTCTTAGAATAAATACTACTATTTTGTAGATTAATAAAGACATATCATTAAAACGACAGATGTGGTTTTATTATGTTAAATAATTATTATGAAGAATTTAAATAAGAGTTTCTCCTATATAGGCCAACTGATAAACGGACACATTTCTGTCCTCCTGGTGCCCCTTATCGGGAACTAACTGCACCAGGGGAGGAACTTTGATAGTTTTTAAGGGTATAATGATTTAAAAACTCTTGGTGGCTACAGACGCTCCTTTTAAATATCCAAGATCAGTTCTTGTGTCCCTCAGCCTCAGGCTGCGTACACACGATCGAATCTATCTGCTGGAAACGGTCTGACAGACCTTTTCGGCAGACAGATTCGATCGTGTGTACGAGCGGACAGACAGATTTTTCCAGCAGACAGATTTTAAAGCATGCTTTAAAATCTGTCTGCTGGGAATCCGTCCATCTAAAATGTCTGCTGGTTAGTACGCTAACCAGCAGACATATCTGCCCGCAGAGCGTCGAATGGATTCGACGCATGTGCGGAAGTGTTTTACTTCCTGGTGCGGTGACGGGGCGGCGTCAACGTCATCGCCACGTCACCCGCGCTGTCTGCCGGCGGGGATTTTGGTTTGATCGTGTGTACATCGATCAAACCAAAACAGCCCAGCAAACAAATCTGATCAAATCGGTCTGTGAGGCCGCGTACACACGATCAAATCTATCTGCTGAAAACGGTCTGACAGACCGTCTCAGCAGACAGATTCGATCGTGTGTACGGGCGAGCCGACGGATTTGGCCAGCAGACAGATTTTAAAGACAGCTTTAAAACCTGTCTGCTGGGAACCCGTCGGACCGATATGTCTGCTGGTTAGTACACTAACCAGCAGACATATCTGCCCGCACATGCGTCCAATGGATTCGACGCATGCGCGGAAGTGTTTTACTTCCTGGTGCGGTGACGTGGCGGTGTCAACGTCACCGCCACGTCACCGCGCTGTCTGCCAACGGGGATTTTGGTTTGATCGTGTGTACAACGATCAAACCAAAACAGCCAGCAGACAAATCTGACAAAATCGGTCTCAGACCGATTTGAACAGATTTATTTGGTCGTGTGTACGCGGCCTCATTGTGTCAAATTTTCGAACAGAAAGAAATAAAAACATTTAAAGAGACGTCATAAACTAACACTAAAATACATTAAAAAAGGGAGCAACAATTGCATATGTAAAGAAACGCAAAGAACTCCTAAATAAAATATACGAACTTCCTTAATGAAATTGAGAGTTTACACTTCTTTGCCTATGGTAGAATCAGTTATTTTATGGCCAAATCAGATTAGCCAAAACCACTAAACCCATCCCTTATTGTAAGAATCAGACTGGATGATGTTGCCTGGACAGCACTATGAGGAAAGGAGCAGAGAACACAGAGAGAGAGAGAGCGAGAGAGAAATGGCTTGAATTCTGATTCCATCTTGCTCCCAGATCCCACAGCTGCCTACATAAGTGTCCTTGCATTGGCCATAGACAGATCCAAATTTGGCTGGTTTAGCAGGACTAAATTTCAGTCAGTAGATGGCTCTCCCTATTCAACAGAGATTGGTTTTTAGACCAATTTCTGTTGAATGGACAAGCTGGAATGTTTTTGAAGGTCAGTGGCTGCAGCCGCTGATTAGTATGTTCGGACGACAGTGGGTGCAACTGTCAGAATACAATGTCCCGTCAGAAGGGTTTCCTAAATACACCTCATTTTTGTTAATGGGAGGATTTGCTAGTTTTTCTTTCATTCAACCCGCTAGCTGCTTAAATAAAAGAGTCGTCCATGGCTAGCTTAAGTTGTATTTCCCTTAAGGTGCCACTAGGAATTTTAAAAGGCATCTATTTGACTGTCAAAACAGTCGGCAGCATATGTATCCTCCTTCTATTGTTTTCCTACACGTAGAATCGACTGGAAAAAAAAAGATACAGAGCGGCCACTTTATAATAACTTATGTCATCATTCTTCAAGCTCTGTAAAATCATGCTGTATTTTGCATTGTTTTGTTAAAAGGTTCAGTGCGTTTTTATCATAGTACAGACAGGTTTGCAGGTTGATATATTTAGCATAGTTTAATCTGACAGTTATATTTGCAAATACGACTACCTGGGAGTAATTTCATTTTATTTCTGCTGCGGGATAAATCATATTAGGATTATTAATTAACAGTAAATCATCCGAATTGAGTTCTTTGAGCTTTAAAGTTCGATTAGTTTCCTTTTGTGGTTCATTACTTTCATGATGTTTATTAATGACTTGAAAATTAGGCATAATAATCACATTACATTTGCTGATTTTACAAAAAGTATAGCAGTTAATCCTCGTGGTAATACAAATCCAAAGTCACCGATAAGTCCTACAAAGAATGTTAAAGCTTTTCTCCAGAATATGACCTTTAAAATACAAATGATAAAAAAAAAAAGATATAAAAAATGTTTTGGGGGGAAAAAAAGTTTTGAAAAAAAAATACAATGAACATGCATAAAAAACATATTATTATATTATTACTACTACTACTACTACTACTACTACTATTTAATTATTATGCTTAACCGGTTAAGCAGCAGCCGCTGCTGTTATATACTGAGGCAGAACAGAGATCTGTCAATTTAAACAGACAGGTTTTTGTTCTGTCAGGAGAGAGGAGACAGATCTGCTGTTCATACTGGTTATGAACAATAAATGTTCTCCTCCTCCAGGCAGGTCTATACCCCCACAGTTAGAAACACTCCCTAGGACACACATTTAACTTCTTGATCTCCTCCTAGTTTTAACCCATTCACTGCCAATGACATTTATACAGTAATCCGTGGTTATTTTTAGCTCTGATCGCTGCATGAATGTCAATGTCCCAAAAAAAGAGTCCGATCTGTCCATTTCAATGTCACAGTCCCACTAAAAATCGCTGATCATCGCCATTACTAGTGAACAAAAATTATTAACAAAAAATGCCATAAATCTATCCCATAGTTTGTAGATGTTTAGTGTCTAGTGAAGCCCGTAAGACAAGGGGAGGTGGTGATGGTTTTAATGTAAAAATGGACTCTTACAGAAAGGGTATTTTAAAACAGCATGTAACAGAGTGACATGACGCGGCGATTGAAACGCCGTCTTACGTTTGCTGGCCTCTGGCTGATTGCGTGTATCACGTGGTCGCAGTTCCTACTGTGTTACGTCACGTGTGTCGTGACTTCTTCAGAGTCCATTTTTACATTAAAACCATCACCACCTCCCTTGTCTTACGGGCTTCACTATTTTGGCACTTCTTTTGCCCCATGTCTGCCTCTTTATGATGAGCTTTTAGATCCCAGGATTTCCTATCCCTAACACCATAAGACAGCGGAAGGATACACCACTGAAGAGCGGTGTGGACACCGCAGGAGAAGGAACCGTTTGCCCTACATGCCTATACACCACCACTTGAAGGTAAGGGCAATATGAGACCGGTATTGGATTTTTTCATCATTTCCAAAAGACCTATCTGTTCTACATTTATTTGTCAATTGTGGGGAGTTTATCTCCAATTGCAATTTGTTGGTTTTTTTTATCACTGACATGTGCACAGAGTTTTTGGCTCTAATTTAGCTACTGTATATTTTGATTTTACCTTTTATTTTAGCGCTTATCACTTGTATAGTGGTTTTGTGTACCCTTTCAGATAGAGCTGCTTTAGTACATATAAAACCATTTTTTTGACTTTGTCAACATTTCATTACTCGCAGTAGCACAATAGACTCATATCATTTAGAATAAAAAACACTAAAACATTTTTTTTTGCATGCTAATCTCAGGTCGAATCTGATGAGTTTACTAAATTCACGAAAATTCTCGAATGACAGAATAAAAATTTGGAATTGATGTCACGTGTTAATGCATTTGTATTTCATTTTTGAATGACAGCTGTACTGAGTAAACGAAAATCGTACAATCTGGCATCGTACAAAAAAAAAATCTGTGCATGTGCGATAGAATAATATCAGATGAACTGTCATGATTGGCTCTTGAAAGCTCTGTACTAACGTTCCGATTATCATAGGATCGATTCGAAATCGGCTTTTTTCGATTTTGGATCGTGTGTATTACCTTGTGACTTGCCAGGGCAGGACATCGAATGGGACCATCACTGGAGAAGACTGAGGAAAAGCTTCCTGTTGTCTATAGCAGACTGATTATACAATGATGATACAATTAATTCTTGGACTCATGCCTACATGCTCAATAATTTCATTTAACCACTTGGACCGACCGCCCCAATTTACTGCTACAGGGTGGCCGCGCTGCGCAGGATCTTGTGTGTGTAATATATATATATATATATATATATATAATATATATATATATATATGATCCTGCATTGCCGGGTATTGGGTGCGCATGCACACCATGGGAGGCTCCCTCCCGCTTTCATGTGCACCGCGAAAGCCAATGTCCACCGACACCCGGTGATCATTCCACAGGCAGAACAACATTCTGTAAACAAGGCAGATGTAATTTTGTATGGTATGGAAGGCATTGATCTTGTGTTTCTGCAAAGCAGGAACACAGATCTTTCCATTCCACTAGTGCAAGCACCTCCCCACAGTAGTAAAACACATTTAATCCTTTCATCGCACCTGATGTTAACCCCCAATTTGTCCGCCACAATATTGCAAATCCGCTATAAGATGCTGATCACTGCCATTACTAGTAAAAAATAAAATAAAAAAACATTTTATAAATAAATCCCATAGTTTGTAGACATTATAACTTTTGCGCAAACCAATCAATATACGCTTATTGGGATTTTTTTACCAAAAAGATGTACAGTAGGTGACCGCGATATTGTGTCAATCTCATTCCCTTTCGCAGCGAGATTGACTACCTACGAGCCCCATCGCGGGAGCCAGCGCCGAGCTGGCTTGCCGTGATGGAGACAAAGCCGTCATAGAAACGATGGGAATCCGACTTGGATTCCCACCAAATCTACACGCGGCGTTTGGTATGGGTAGTGGGTAGGCAAGTGGGTAGGTACCGGAGCATGATGGGACTGTGACGTCACAAGTTAGGCCTATATAAGTCGCTGGGAGCCATGCATCCATCATTACAGCGGAAGGAAACGCTGAGTCAACATCTGGAGAAGAGAAGAAGGCGTCACAGAAGAGCGGACTGGCCGCTGCTAGTAACTGAGCTAACACGAAGATAGCGGCAGCCAGTCCTGAAGAAGAAGGCACCGGAGAGCACTGAGTCAACAGCGGAGAGTGGGAGAAAGACCCCGGAGAGCGGAAGAAGACCCCCGGAGAGCGGAAGAAGACCCCCGGAGAGCGGAAGAAGACCCCCGGAGAGCGGAGAAGACCCCCGGAGAGAGAAAGAAGGCCCTCCCTGGTAAAAGAGCTAAAGAAGAGGGGGGGCCGTCCGGAGCTGTCTAATAAAATACTTTAAAAACCCTGTGTTGTTTATTTTGTTTTTACACTTTGCCTCCAGGTGAATGGGTAGGGGTACGATGTACCCCATATTCATTTACCTAGGGTGGGGGGCCGGTATCTGGGGGCCCCCTTATTAAAGGGGGCTCCCAGATTCCGATAAGCCACCCGCATGCAGACCCCGTCAACCAATGGCCAGGGTTGTCGAAAGAGGCCCTGTCCTTATCAACATGGGGACAGGGTGCTCTGGGTGGGGGGCCGCAGTGCACCCCCCTGCCCCAGAGCACCTGACCCCCCATGTTGAGGGCATGCTGCCTGGTACGGCTCAGGAGGGGGGGCGCTCGCTCGCCCCCACTCCTTTCCTTACCGGCCAGGCGGAGTGCTTTGGATACAGGTCTGGTATGGATTGTGGGGGAACCCCCACGCTGTTTTTTTTTCGGCATGGGGGGTTCTCCTTACAATCCATAGAAGACCTAAGGTCCTGGTATGTCCCTGGGGGGGAACTCATGCCGGATTTTTATTTAAAAATCCGGTGTGGAGTTCCCCCTCATGATACATACCAAACGCCTTGTGTAGATTTGGCAGGAATCCAAGTCGCTTCTATGACGCGCTCCCTGAAATGTGCTTTGTCTACTCCATCGAGTGCGAGATGTCGGCACCCTGTCGCCAAGAATCAGCGTGATGCTGTCGTGCTGGAAACACATTCTCGGTGACAGGTACAGCAGAATACATATTGGCCTACATTGATAAAGACATTTTTATTTTTTTATTTTTTTATTTATATAGCAGAAAGTAAAAAATATATATATATTTTTTTCAAAATTGTCGGCCTTTTTTTGTTTATATCACAAAATAAAAACCGCAGAGGTGGTCAAATACCGCCAAAAGAAAGCTCTATTTGTGGGAAAAAAGGACATAATTTTTATTTGGGTAAAGCGTCACAAGACTGTATAGTTGTCAGTTAAAGTAACGCAGTGCGGTATTGCAAAAAATGGCCTGGTCAGGAAGGGGGGTAAATCTTGCAGAGGGCAATAATAAAAAATAATACTCTTTAAGAAATAGAAAACCTAATTACCGTTCTTACAAAGCTCAAGCTGAATACTGTATATCATGTTGCCTGGTCCATGTTATATTTAGCACTGGGTGACTCCATACTCTCAGGAAACACAATTAGGTAATTTTACTGAGTGTTCCATTATTGCATTATTAGTTGAGAAAAGATCACTGATCCAAAGTGCATTAGTGTAAAATAGGCTCCAAATAAGAACCAGTCATATCTGAAAGAGCAGACATGCCTGCACCGTCTAAGCAGACTTGAGGGTGTTAAGGATAAATACATCTTTGGAACCAATGTTAGCCCTTGCCTATAAAAAAAAAAAAACGATCATCTGTGTGGAAGTCTATCGGTTAAAAATCCATGCATGCTCAGAATCAAGTCGACGCATGCTTGGAAGCATTGAACTTAATTTTTCTCAGCACGTCGTAGTGTTTTACGTCACCCACGCGTTTAGACACGGTCGGATTTTTGACTGATGGTGTGTAGGCAAGACTGATGAAAGTCAGCTTCATCGGATATTCAACGAAAAAATCCATCGGATTAGATTCCATCAGATATCCGATCGTGTGTACAGGGTTTTAGAAAGCTCTAGACAGTCATTATTTTAAAAGACTATGGGCTAGATTCAGGTACAATGGCGTATCTTTGTGCGGGTGTAGCGTATCTTTTTTACGCTACGCGGCCGCAACTTAGAGAGGCAACTTAGAGGCAAGTGCTGTATTCACAAAGCACTTGCTCCTTAAGTTGCGTAAATGGGCTGGCGTAATTCAAAGTAGCAAGGCAGTGGGCGTGTTGTATTGTAATAAACCGTGACCCCATGCAAATGATGGGCCGAATGAACGGCGCATGCGCCGTCCGTGGCCTATCCCAGTGTGCATGCTCAGAATCACGTCGAATAGAATGCCTAAGATACACGTCGAACGTAACTTACACACATCCCCATTCACGTACGACTTACGTAAACGACGTACACGACTTAAAATTTGACGGCCGTTCCGATGTCTATACCTTAACATGGGCTGCACCATATTTTTTGTGGTTTATCTTTATGCCGGAAAAACACCTTACGTAAACGGCGTAGATTACTGCATCGGGCGTACGTACGTTCATGAATCGGCATATCTAGCTCATTTGCATATTTTTAATGGTAACATCAAAATGCGTCCAGCGGAACTATGCGCCCATGATACGCCAGCGTAGGCAAGTTATGTCGGACGACTGAAGCCATGTTTTTTGGCGTATCTTGCTTTGTGAATCGGCGCAAAAATGTGACGGCGCACATTTGTACTTACGTCGGGGTATCTCGAGATACGCCGGCGTAAACCTTTTTGAATCTGGCCCAAAGTCCGGATTTAAAGTGTCTGATACCCCAGTATTTCATATTCCTTATATGTTCCTGCTGTACCATGTACTTTTATGAAATATTATCCTGTTCTCTTTGTATTGTTTCCTTTGTGTGAAATCCCTGATGTTCCTGCTTTTCCCTCTGCTTTCCTCTTAAAAACTGACCACACTAAGCACCAGAGCACACCATGGTCAGTTCTCTAGCTATGCCATATCTGGTATGAATCCATCATAAGGTAATAAGCATCTAGCATCTGGTATATTTTTTTTAGTTGCAGCTTCTTAAAATATTATACTATTCCTTATACTATTGTTTTATATAATAACATGTCAGGTTTCTATTCATGTAGATTTTAACCACTTAAGCCCTGGACCATTATGCAGCTAAAGGACCAGGCCCCTTTTTGCGATTTGGCACTACGTCGTTTTAACTGACAATTGCGCGGTCGTGCGACATGGCTCCCAAACAAAATTGACGTCCTTTTTTTCCCCACAAATAGAGCTTTATTTTGTGGTATTTGATCACCTCTGCAGTTTTTCTTTTTTGGGCTATAAACAAAAATTTTGAAAAAAAAAACAATGGTCCAGATTCACAGAGCCATTACTCCGGTCTATCTCCTGTTAGATCAGAGTAATTTCAAATTACTTGCATCGTATCATTAGTTTGAATCCTCAAACCATGATATGGTGGCTTCGGGCTTCGATCCGACAGGCTTACGTCTTCGTACACCTTCGGATCTACGCTGCAATCTTTTTGCGGCCGCTGGGTGGAGTTCGGGTCGTTTTCCGCGTCGGGGTATGCAAATGAGCTTTTTCCGGCGATCCACAAAGTTACGATCGTCCTTCGCAATCTCTTACGGCATCTGTAGTCATCTTTTTGCTGCGTAAAGTTATACCAGCTATTAGCTGGTCTATAGTTAGACAGCCCATGTTAAGTATGGCCATCGTTCCCGCGTCAAATTTCATTTATTTTTTTATTTTTTGCGTAAGTCGTCCGGGAATAGGAATGTACGTAAACGACGCTACTCCAAAAAAAATGACGTAACGACGTTATTTCGCGCAATGCACGGCGGGAAATTTCTGAATGGAGCATGCGCAGTTCGATCGCCGCGGGGACGCGCCTAATTGAAATGCTTCATGCCCCCTAATTGCGTATTTTGATTCCGCCGCGAGAAATACACTACGCCGCCGTACCTTAAGGGCCGAAATCTACCTGAATTCGTCTTAGAGCCAGGTAAAATACGGCTGCGTAGTGTATCTCTGATACTCTGCGCCAGGGCAATTGTACCTGAATCTGGCCCCCTATTTTTTACTTTTTGCTATAATAAATTTCCCCTAAAAATATATAAAAAAACATTTTTTTCCTCAGTTTAGGCCGATACATATTCTTCTACATATTTTTGGTAAAGAAAATCACAATAAGCGCAATTGGTTTGCGCAAAAGTTATAGCGTCTACAAAATAGGGGATAGTTTTATGGCATTTTATTAAGGCTTTTTCAGGTTACAAGAAAATCAAATGCAGAGTTACATTAAGCCCTGGTTCACACTGATGCTACTTTGAAATCGTGCTACTTTACTTGAAGTAGCGCGATTTCAAAGTAGCAAGGTCATCGCGATTTCAGGTGCTACTTGATAGACATTTGTGTAGCTTCATACATAGATGTCTATAGAAATCACACATGAAAGCGGCAAAAGTAGTGCAGGAACTACTTTTGCAAATCGGTGCGGTGCCACAAAATCTGTGTTGCACCGATTGGAACAGTGCCATTGCCGCCAATAAACTGCGACTTGTCATGCGATTTGATCTCTCAAATCGCATGACAAATCGCTCCAATGTGAACCTAGGCTAAAGTATACAAACTATAACAGAAACATCCAATCTAAGGCCTCGTACACACGATCGGACATATCCGATGAAAACGGTCCGTGGACCATTTCCATCGGATATGTCCGATCGGGAGTTTGATCCGATGGCGTGTACACACCATCGGATCAAATTCCCCGCCGCCGGACGGCGCGGTGACGGGGCGGTGACGCGGTGGTGACGTTGACGCCGCCACGTCACCGCCACGTCACCGCCACGTCACCGCACCAGGAAGTTAAACACTTCCGCGCATGCGCCGAATCCATTCGGCGGCGGCGGTGGGGGACGACATGTCTGCTGGTAAGTGTACTAACCAGCAGACATGTCGGGCGGACAGATTCCCACCGGATAGATTTCAAAGCATGCTTTGAAATCTGTCGGGTGGAGAAATCTGTCCGCTAGCCCATACACACGAGCGGAGATGTCTGCTGAAACGGTCCATCGGACCGTTTTCAGCGGACATATCCCCTCGTGTGTACGAGGCCTAACAGTTTTGGGTGTACCGTTCCCACATAGTAAAACAGCTCATTGAAGTCCACTCCCCTGAACTAATCAGTCAATCAGGGCTAAGTCAGCCCTACTGACGCTCCAATGGCGATCCCTCAAATATGGTATCGCCGCGGAGAGACCGCGAACCCCCACTCCCCGGGCGCCCCTTAAAGGGATCACGCTGCGCCCCGAGAGCCGGGCCCCCAGCCCTCCCGCCCCTTAAATCAACATCGTCTATCCTCCTTACAGAAAGGCTTTCGCCTGTTCAGGGGAAGTCAGCTATGTTTAGCACCCAAGACATAACACTGTAGTAAACCGAACAGCAGAGAAGCTCACCAAGAGAGGTGTGAAAGAGGACAGAGGGGAAGAAACGTGGGAAAGTAAGAGAAAGAAGAGGGACAGAGAGATACAATCAAGCCGATATTGGAGTGGACCCGCAACCAGGCTGAATCCCAGGAATGAGTGACACCTTACAGTAGGTAGCCCAGGGTTCCCAAATAGATAGGAATCTGTCTGTGTGATCTGCCCACTTAGCTACGATTTGTTCCTGGGACATTATCCAGGAGACTTTTCTTCTAAAGGCGAGGAAGGACACTGAGGGTTTCTTCCATGATTTGGCTATGGTCATTCTAGCCCCTAATAAAATAAAAAAGCTTAAAGTTCTAGAATTCTTGGGAAGGCCTGGTATGCACTGATTCAGCAGTGCCACATGAGGTTGAGGCGCTACCACTACCCCTAGCAAGGCACCGATGGTGCGAAACACCCTTTTCCAAAATGATCTAACGCGGGGGCAGGACCACCACGTATGCAACATGTTACCCTCCAAACCGCATCCCCTGAAGCATAGTGGTGAGGTAGCCTCGCTAACCTGGAAGGGACATAATACCACCGAACCATAAGTTTGAAACTAGCCTCTATAAGCCTTACGTTAAGAATACCTTTATATGCTTGGGTCGATGCTCGGTACCATCCCTCGGTGCTCCATGAGGTGTTCAGGTCCTTCTCCCAGGCAAAAGCATAAGACGGCTTATCCGACTTGGACATCAAGGCCACATATATCAGTGAGATCCCACCTCTCTGATCCTTGGTGTTTGCGCACCAGTTTTCATAGGGCGTTATGCCAGGGGGTAACGATTTGTCTGACCAAGCAGAGCGGAGAAAGTGGGAAATTTGTGAGAGCCTAAAGACTTCGCTGTCGGGCATATCTAGATGTTTTTTGCAATGGGGCAAGAAAAGCGGGCCCGCTGAGGAGAGAAAGTGTCCTATCCTATACAGGCCTTTGTCCGTCCACCACCGAAAAGCCCTGATATCCATCCCTGGAGGGAAGTCAGGGTTATAAAATAGGTGCGAAAGGGGCTTCAAAGGGGAAATCAGGGTGCACAGAGAAAATAGTTTGGTACAGAGGGCTACGGAGTGGGATAACGTGGGGGATAAAATGGCTGGTCTGCGTATGGAATCACACCCCAAAACATAGTCAATGGTATGTGCAGGGATGGCTTGTCGTTCCATCGCAATCCAGTCAGGCTTAGGACCCTGAGCGAAAACCATCGACATTTGTGACAGTTGGGCCGCTCGATAATACCCCCATAAGTTAGGGAGTCCCAGGCCCCCCTGCTTTTTCAAGCGAAAGAGGATGCTCGAGGGACACCGATATCCCTTTTTCCCCCAAACAAACCTAACAATCTCTGATTGGAATCTGGCGAGGAAATGTTTCGTCAATGGGATCGGGAGAGCACGGAACAAATATAAAAGACGCAGCAGAAGTGTCATTTTTACCGCATTCACCCTTCCAAGCCAGGACAAACCACACTTGGCCCATCTCTCCAGGTCCCCTCTACACTTGACAATCATAGGGGGGTAGTTTTCTTTAAAGAGGCTGTTGAAGTCCCTTGTTAGTTTGATGCCCAGGTATGGAATGTGTACGGGAGCCCAAGCGAAAGAAAAGTTACTAGACAGCTTGTGGAGTAGCTCCTGGGGGGACGGAGACATTCATAGCCAGAGACTTACCCAAGTTAACCTTCAACCCAGAAAGTTCACTGAAAATCCGTAGATCATCCGGACCCGGGAGGAGCCCAGTTTGAGGGCCTTAATGGTGGACAATACCTCCTCCTGTGTAAAAGGGGATTCCATGATATCCCTATGTTCCCTAGATAGTGACGGTAGAGGGAGATCATCAAGGAATTCCCCCCCTCTCGGGTTGGGAGGTACACTGGCAGGGCCTTACAGGTCCGAGTAGAACCGAGAAAAGGATTCCATTATTTTCAACGGGTCCTGTGTCAGATCCCCCGTGGGCCCCCGGATTTTAGGGAAGGCTAGTGCCCTTTGTTTGGGGCTTAATTTAGTGGCCAAACGGGAGCCTAGCCTGTCAGTTTGGGAGTAAAACCCTGGCCCCAGACCACCGGAGGTGCTGCTCGGCCGCAGTCATCAGGGAAAGGTTAAGAAGGGCACGAGTTTCGTCCAGTCGGGCAAGTGAGTCGGGCGTAGGTTGGCGTTTGTGGGCCTTTTTCAATAAACGGAATTCCTCTGTGAGTTTAAGAGTTTCAGCCCCGTGAGCCCTTTTAAGTGTGGCAGCTAATTGGATCAGTTTTCCCCTGATAACCGTCTTGTGCGCTGCCCAGACCGTGGCAGGGGACACCTCGCCCGTGGTATTAATCAGAAAGTATTCCTTAATGGCCTCCTCCAGTAGGGAGCATTGTATCGGGTCGCTCAAAAGGGATTCCCTCAGGCGCCAGCGGGGCGGATTCCTAGAACCCGTTGGCCTCCGGATAAGCAGAGTCACCATCGAGTGGTCTGACAGGGGGGAGTCAATGATCCTGGAGTTACACAGCAGGGGAACTGATGCAGCATGGGTGAATATGTGGTCAATCCTGGCATATGAGTTGTGTGGTGCAGAAAAATGGGTGTAGTCCTTCGTGCGAGGGTTGGCCTCACGCCAAATGTCTATCAGCCCTACCGAATGCAGAAGCTTGGCAATTTTGCAGCTTTGTCTGGAGGGGCGTTTGGGTCTAGAAGTGCCGTCAGCCGACTTGTCAAGCGAAAAGTCAAACGCTGTGTTGGAGTCTCCCCCCATGAATACTGAGCCCCTAAAGTGAGGTTGCAGTTTGCGTAGCAATGATTCAAAGAAGAGTCTTTGTCCCCTATTAGGAGTGTAGTAAGAGACAAAGGTGTACAGTTCCCCATCTATGTGACCCGATACGAGGGCATAGCGACCCTGAGGGTCAATTATTGATTCTACCAGGGAGAGGTTAATGTGTCTAGCAAAACAGATGGCTACTCCCTTAGTTTTGTTATCTGCCGACGAGAGAAAAAAATTGGGATATCGGTGGTGGAGGAACGTGGGCCTGTAAGAGGAGGGGAAATGCGTCTCCTGAAGTAGAAGGACGTCCGCATGTGTAGAATGGTATAATTGTAGGAGCTTCCTACGTTTCACGGGAGAATTGAGGCCCTGGGTATTATGGGAGACAAGCTTAAAGGTTGGCGGGGAGGGGTGTGCGTTAGCCATGGACCAGAGGTGTGAGAGCTATACCAGACAAACGTGGCCTACCTGTGTCCCGTAGAAAAAGAGCCCTGCGGAGGACGGACAGCCGGAGCAGTGAGGACCATACGCCTGGGATGAAGTACCGGAACCCCATCACGATACCCGGGGACACTCCAAGGAGAACGAAGAGAGAGCAGAAAGAGGAGAGATGAAAAAGAGGGAGAAGGGGAAAGAAAAATCAATAACATTACATAGCTGCTGCAAGGCAAATCAGACCATACATTAGATAAACAGTGCATCAAATGTAACACGGGGTCCCCCGACCCCTCCCCACACTGGGATGAAAGGGACAAGCCTGCCCCCATCCCACTAACCCTAGGTAGCCGGTAAGTCCCTAGAGCCGGGAAACCGGAAACGGATCAGGCTACACCAGTGGTGCTCCTAATCCAATGGAGGTGCACTAAGTCCACCGCGACCATGTCACCAGTAACTCAAAACTTAGGGCTAACCTAGAGCCCATTATCTCCAGTAACTGAACACCCCCCAAAAAAATAGGGATAAACCCCCAGGGGAAACTAACTAAAAACAAAAAAACAAAAAAGGGGAACAGAAGGCGGGAGCTAGGTGGAAAAAAGGGAACATGGTCCCCATATGTTAACTACTCCCACCCCCACCCCCCCAAGTCTAATGTCCCAAGGGACCAGTATATACCCCTCTCGGGGAACAGGAACACTGGACAAGGAGAAATCAAAGATAGAGCCCCCCGTCCCCACATCCATAGAAACTTGTGACCAACTTTAAACTACCCCCCCATCTCCCAGTAAGGGCTGAGTAGCTTGTCTATAAGTGTAAACCAGAAACTAAAGAAAAATCTGGAACCTCTGGAGCACCGGTGCTCCGACCCCCCCCCCCCCCCACGAGCCCCAGTCAATCGCCCCAAGTCCAATAAGAAAAAAAATGTGTAACAGCAACATCAAAAAATAGTAAAAAGGTAAAAATAGTCCCGCAAGGCCTCAGAGAGACTAACAGGCTGTGATAAAGGCAAACCGGACTCGGTAAGGCAGTAACTGGTACCCGAGGGGAGAACGAGAACCCCCTCCCTGTGTGGGCAGGGGTAGAACTCCAGGAGTCAGGATCCCAGTCAGACAAAAAGGAATTCAGGAACGATTCTCAAGTTAGATAGTTCTCTTTAGAGCGCTTGTGGTTCTGCGTCAGCCAGGTTTGCTGCACCGGGCTTGCTGGCGGAGGCCTCTTCGTGGAGCCGGGAGTCCCCCTGCTGTTCTGTGGGGATGGAGGTTCTAGGACGATCAGACCCAGCTGAGTCAGCAGGCGTTCCCCTTCTGGAAAGGATGAACACCCAAATTTTTTGTTTCTGTAGGAAAAATTTACACGCAGTGGGAACGACCACCTATAGGTGATTTATTTTTCCAAGAGAACTTGCAATAGTGGTTTGAAAGCACGCCTCTTCTGCACTGTATACGGAGACAGGTCAGCAAAGATCTGAATTTTGTGGCCGTTTAAAGTGAGATTCTCCGAGCGCCTAGCCCTTTTCATAACCTCCTCTTTGACAGCATAGAAGTGTGGTTTTACAATGATGTCCCTGGGTAAACCATCCGATCGGGGGTGTTGTAGGGCTCTATGTGCTCTGTCCAGCTCCAGACGATGCTCCCGCTATGTCAGGGATGAGGCTTCTAATGAGTGATTTAACTGCCCCTTGCACCTCCTTGTCCGATTCCGGGACCCCCCTTACCCTAAAGTTATAGCGTCTCGATCTGTTCTCCAGGTCGTCGATCTTGGCGAACGCAGTCTCCAATTGGTCCTGCAGTTCTTGTAATCTGTTAGAGTTCTGGTTAATCCGTGCCACTGCCTGCCTGTCTGCCTTTTGCTCTATAGTGTCAATTCTCATCCCCAGATGCAGCAGGTCTGCATGTATGGATGAAGTGATCTGTGCTGCGTTTAAAGCCAGACTTTTGGAAAGCATTTGTGAGAAGGCTGCCATCATAGAGGGAAAGTCTGTGGGACAGGGGTCTCCTCCTGAGCCTCACACACAGAGAGCAGCATGCCTGTGTGTGGGTCTATCATGGGTGTAGTGGGGAATCCAGCTCCCATCCTGTTCAGCAGGGATTCTGTAGAGGCAGGGGAGGCTGCTGCAGCCAGGGGGGGGTAATCAGTACCTGGTGACTGCGGGGGGGGAAGATCCTGGTCAGCAATAGAGGTCCCAGGCTGGTCCGCGTCATGCAGGCCTCGTGGAGCCGCCATCTTCTTGCATAGCTGAGGGGGCCAGGAGACTCTGACATCCGACCCGTAAGGTTCTTCCTGGCGGGCGGCGCTGACATCCACTGGAACCGGGGGTTTCCCCTACGATATGGACCCGGTAAGGGAGCTGTGGGGGCGCTCAGTCTGCTGAAAGGAGCGCTGACAGGCCGCGGTGGAGCGGAGCTTTAGATGCCGGCGGCCATCTTGGAAACCCCGCGCATGCACACTCTTTATGGCATTTTTATTAATTTATTTTTTACTAGTAATGGCGGCGATCAGCGATTTTTATCATGACTGCGACATAATGGCGGACTCATCGGACACTTTTGACACTATTTTGGGACCATTGTCATTTTTACAGCAAACAATGCTATACAAATGCACTGATTACTGTGAAAATTACACTGGCAGTGAAGGGGTTAACCTGTAGGGGACCCTAAAGGGTTAAGTGTTCCCTAAAGTGTGTTTCTTACTGTAGGGGCATGGCTGGGCAGGTGACATCACTGATCGTCATTCCCTATGACAGGAAACAAAGGATCAGTGACAGGCTTACTAGGAAGAACTGGGAAAGGTTTGTTTACACTTACCTCTCCCCGTTCTTCAGCTCTGTGACCCGATCGTGGGACGCCGGCATCGATTGGGTCCGCGGGTTCTGCGTGCGTGGTCGCGGAGCACAGGACTGGGTCGCAAACGTCCTGGCCACGTCCTGGCCAAGGCACGCTTGCGACCCACGGCTGGGCTTCTCAAAGGGGACGTACCTTTAAGTCCATATGCCCAGTCGTGCCATTCTGCCAACATATTTAGTTGTGCGGTGGTCCTTAAGCGGTTAAGGCTTTTTTTTTTTTTTTAACCATATAGATTTTATTAAGAAATAGGAGAATACACAAACATTTATGTCACAGCAGCATCGGCAGGTATAACAGTAAGATCAGAAGGAGTTACAAAGCGGTATTGCATATGAGATACAGGTATAAATTAAGCATGTACCATATGATCGAGGCAATAGACCTAATAACCCAAGACATATCTTCCAGATGCAAACCCTTCGGAGGGAAACAGGTCACAGAGTGGAAGGGAGGGAAGGCGTCAGGGAATACCTATTGATATGCATAAGGAGTTACCAAGACCGGACGCTTACAACTAGCTATGTCACCTTGCCTGTCTATATATGCCCAACAGCTACCGCTCAGGTTCCCCTCTATACAGGACATGGGTGGGCTAGACAGCCGGAGACCATCCCGCCCTCCCAGCCCCGTAAGCCGAGGGTACAAAATAAGGGGGAAAGGGAAGAAAGAAAGACCTCCAGACGAGGGAAAAAATAAATAAAAAATAAAAAAATAAAAACAAGGAGGGGAGGGAGGGAGGGAAGACCAGTGGGAAGAAGCGAGATGCAGAAGCGCAAACCTGAGAGGGCAGGAGAGTAAGCTCACTGCCCCCCTCGTCCACCAGACACCGGAAGGAGTACACCCCAAAGAAAACCAGGACCATGCATCCGTTAGGTCAGAATTATTGGTCATCGGTCAATGCACGAAACTCCGCCGAATTACGGAATTCGAACCACCCGTTCCAGACACACAAGTGAAAGCGAGGATCCTGTCTTGTGTAATGCTTATCAGCTCCCTCCATCGCAGCCAAATGGTCAATGCGCGTCACCCATTCTTTGATAGAAGGGGGCACAGCAGATCTCCAGTGAACGGGGATACACAGTCTAGCAGCATTGATCATGTGTATCGCTATTGAGTTACAAAACGTTTTCTTGGGAAGTTCAGAAAGATGAAGTAGATATTGTGCTGGTGAAAACTCCAGGGGAAGTTCAGACACTACTGCCGTCACCTCATGAACCTTCTGCCAATATGACAGGAGCAGTGGGCATTCCCACCAGATGTGGAGGAAAGAGCCCAGTGCCTGTCCACATCTCCAGCACCTGTCTGACACCGAAGGGGCGAATTTGTGCACAACATCTGGTGTCCTATACCATCGAGTCCTGATCTTGTAACCGTTCTCCTGAATGTGCACACTTGGCGAACCCTTAAAGATAAGCCAGTTTATCCTCTCCCAGGCCTTCGGCTCAATCAACCTTCCCAACCGGGCCTCCCAGAAAGCTCTTTCGGCTTGCAGAGCCTCAAAGGGAGTGTCAGGGCATTAGAGCTGCCCGTTCGCGGCCATTTACCGCAAAGCGCGCGCATGTGCGGCTCGGGCGCGCGCGTGCACGTATTAGGCGCGCACGTGCGCGGTATAGGCGCGCGGGGCGCGCGCACGGGCGCGCACGGACACGCTCTCCATCCGGCCAATCAGTGGCTTAGGCGGGCTATTTAAGCCAGCCTCTTCCTCCTGTCTGGTTGCTGGCTTGTCACAGCTTCTAAGTGAATCTGATACCTACGACCTTTTGATCCTGATCCTTTGACCTTTGGCTATTGTTACCGGACTGCTGCTGTCTCCTGCTCTTGACCTTTGGCTTGAACTATCGGACTTCCTGATCTCTCCAACCCTCCTGACCACGGCCTGTTTCCCGGATTAATCTTCTGCTTGTTCCCAGCTTCAGCTATCTGGACTTCCGGACTATCTCTGTGTGCTTCCTCGGCTGACCCCAGTGACCTGCTTCCGGATCAGTCTCTGCTCCACGGACCCAGTCTTCGTCCACCTGTCGGTACCGGTGCCTCCCGGTGCGTCCGTCCCCCTGTACCCACTCCAGGGGCGGATCGCGCTAGGTCGCAAAGGGAGCCGCCCTCAGCATCTTGGCCTTGGTGAGTTTATCTTTAACTACCGTGATAGTACAAGCCAGCCAGATGTCCGAGGCCGACAGGCGCGCGCTCTCCCTTTGAGACTCTTTGCCTACAAGTCTCAGCACTAACCGACGCGGTACAGAAGTTGCAGGACGGATACGTACAAATGGATGGTCGCCTCCAACAAATGGCTGTCACGCCTGGACCCACGGCCCCTCCCGCGGCTCCAGCTATGGGAGCATCCACCTCCCAGTCTTCTCCAGGACCAGCAATGGTTGTTACTCACCCAGAACCTCGCGTCCCAACACCTGAGCGATTCTCTGGCGACCGCAAGAAATTCGGGCGTTCAAAAATGCCTGCTCACTGTACCTGGCCCTGCAACCTAGAACTTTCTGTTCGGAAGCCGTGAAAGTAGGCTTTGTGATTTCTTTGCTCGCGGACGAGCCACAGGCTTGGGCACACAGCCTACTGGAACAGAAGAGCCCAATACTGGACACTCTAGACACCTTCTTTAAAAACATGTCTGAACTGTATGATGACCCCCTACGTTCGGCCACGGCCGAAGCTACTCTCCACCAGCTGAATCAAGGGAGGAGACCAGTGGAGGACTTTATTGCGGAATTCCGAAAGTGGTCTGCTGACACAGGGTGGAATGAGGCCGCCCTAAAATATCAATTCCGCCAAGGTCTCTCAGAGTCCCTCAAGGACGAACTAGCTAGAATTGATCCACCTGCCACTTTGGAAGCATTGATTCAATCAGCTACCCAACTTGACAGACGCCTACGTGAGCGACGTTCAGAACGCTGTCAAGCCACTCGCCCCAGCTGGACCCCACCAAGGTTCCCTCCAGCTCCTCCGCCTCTCCCGGTTCCACCCGCTTTCTCGCTTCAGGATCCTGAGCCCATGCAACTCGGGATGGTCCGGGCTCCCCTCACGCCTGAAGAAAGGCAGCGTAGACGCCAGTCAAATCTGTGCCTGTACTGCGGTGGAGCAGGCCACTTCCTCCGCACTTGTCCCATTAGACCCAGTAAGTCTAGACCATCATCCACCTTCAATTACCACATTACCAACTTACCTCAGACTTATGTTATCCTCTTTCTCTCCCTACAGCTCCCGGAGGGGGCGACCCGGCTACCGGCCATCGTTGACTCTGGGGCCTGCAGCTGCTTTGTGGACTCCGCCCTGGCCCAGAAGCTGCAGATCCCCTGTTGTCCTAAGGACCCTCCCCTTACAGATCCATCTGGCAGACGGCTCACTCCCCCGCTCAGGACTTGTTACCCACGAAACCCTACCTATTCCTGCCGTCTCGGATACCGGACACCAAGAGTACCTGTGCCTAGACCTTATCCCGTCTCCTCTGGCCCCCATCATCTTGGGGCTTCCATGGCTACAAGTGCACCAACCCAGTATAGACTGGTGCGAAAAGGAGATCAAATTCCCCTCAGTCTATTGTGCCCAACATTGCCTCATACCTACTAAACCCGCTTGTGCTACCTTGATGACAGCGTCAGAAGACCTCCAACACGTTCCCGCAGTTTACTCAGAATATAGAGACGTGTTTGACAAACAGCAGGCAGACCGCCTTCCTCCGCACCGGTCATACGACTGCCCTATTGACCTGTTGCCTGGTTCTAAGATCCCTTTCGGGAGATTTTTTCCTTTATCAGAGACTGAATTAGTAGCCCTTAAGGCTTACATCGACGAAAACTTAGAAAAGAAATTCATTCGTCCTTCCTCTTCCCCAGCCGGGCAGGAATCTTCTTCGTCGAAAAAAAAAGATGGCTCCCTCAGGCCGTGCATCGATTATCGGGAGTTGAATAAAATAACCATCAAGAACCGGTATCCGGGGGCGTGGCCGGCCGGAGAGGGACATGGACGCCTGATAGCTCAGCTCCTAAGCCAGGGGAATAGAAACAGCGACAACGGCCACTATCTAACCACACTCCTGCTCCAGACACTGTGGTGATCCTCCCCAGCATGTCCAGGAAGAGATACCCGGAGTACCAGCCGCAAAAACTTACAGAATTTGCCTACAAGCCGGCGATGCGGACCGGAGCTATCCAAGATGGCGCCGGCCAGGAAGGACCACGAGACTCCTACACGGACCTCCCGGACGAATCCTCAGGGGAATCGCCCCAGTCAGGTACCGATCCCGCCTTCTCTCACCCCCAGGAGAGTGACCCCCTCCTCCGCAGCCCAGCTAAAGCTAAGATGCGGCTCGATACGCCGCCGCCGCGAGCGCTCCACCCGCAAATCGAGGCCCAGGCTTTCAACCCCCTCCTTTCTAACAAGGCCTTACACTCCTCCATGGCGTCCTTCCCCACCTCAGGTCAGCCAGTCATGGACACCACCCTGAAGGACATGCTCCTTTCACTGCAGACATCCCTCATGACAGACCTCTCCTCCCTGTTTGCCAAGGTCACCTCAGACATTCATTCCCTAGATGACAGGGTTTCTAATGTGGAAAGAGGATTGTCTGACTGCACATCCACAGTAAACGGCATGATAGACACCTATGAGGAGATGAGGGAGGATCAGGCATGGATGCGCGCCAAGCTGGCCGATTTAGAGGACAGGTCCCGCAGGAATAACGTCAAGCTAAGGGGGGTCCCAGAATCCATCCTCCCCACGGACCTGCCTCGCTATGCCAAGGAATTACTCCACCTTGTCGTCCCTGATGCAGCCCCCCGTGATTTGATAATAGACAGGATCCACAGAATCCAAAACCTTCCCACCTGGCAGCCTCGGTCCCCAGAGACGTCCTAATGAGGGTCCACTTCTATCAAGTAAAAGAAAAATTTATGATGGGAGTCAAAACCAAATCGCCACTACCAGCTCCTTACACCGGCATTCAACTGTTCCCTGACCTATCCAAGTTCACACTGCAACAACGGCGCCATTTGAGCCCGATTACTAAAGGTCTCCAGAACCACAAGGTACCATACAAGTGGCGATACCCTGCCACCCTCCTCATCGTGAGAAATGGCCAGACCCACAGCATCAACACTCTAGATGACGGCATGCGTCTGCTTCATGCTTGGGGAATCCTGCCAGAACCTCCCAAACCCACCACATCTAAGGGGGGGCCGAATCCCCCGAACAAACGTATGGATCGCAACCTCAACTGAACTGCCATTATATGCCTTGGCCACACAACGTTCACATAGTTCCCCTGAGCTCTGGCTTGTTGTATTCCCCAAACACCAGTCTCCTCGAGTTAATAACTGTTTGATACCCCCACCTAGAGGCTTCAGTGGTGGCTTACACCCCCTCTAAAGAACTTTTCTCTGTTGATGTTGCTAGCTTTGCGACCCACCTGGGTTTTCATTATACCGGATCGCACTAATCAATTCTTTGCTTTATTTTATAGTTTAAGTTTTTCATCTCATGGTTAGATAACTTGTTGCTCTATCTGCAGCTTTCTCACATTCATTGCTTCCAGGACGGCTACATACCACTCTTCTTTCGTTTGGTCTCCAGTCCAAGGCTTAAAAACCGGCTCTACAGCGACGACTCCTTTTGGATCTCACGCCCCGGGCCTGCTGCACGCCTACACCGGGACACCCTCCCTAACCCACGCCAGGACTGGTCGGCGTCAACTATCTGTAAGTGTTATCCACACACACTGGGCCGCAGCCCTCAAGATGCCGCTCACAATTCTCTCACTGAACGTGAACAGTCTTAATCACCCTGCCAAACGCCACTCACTGTGGAAGACCGCTACGGCCCTCCACAGCGACATTGGGCCAGATTCAGGTAGTCCAGAGCATCTTTGCTCTGGAGTAACGCTTCTCATTTGCGTTGCGCTGCAGAAATTTTAGGAGCAAGTGCTGTCATTCACGAAGCACTTGCTCCTAAAGTTGCGGCAGCGCATCGCAAATGAGCCGGCGGAATTCAAATTGGGCGGGTACGGGGCGTGTAGTATGCTAACTAAGCGCGATCCCGCCGCCAACGTACTGCGCATGCGTCGAGTGTCAAAACATCCCGTGCGCGCATGCTCCAAAATCTGTGAATGAACGTCAATGACGTCACATTCCCATTCATGACCGTTTTACGCAAGCGACGTTTTTTTTTTTTTCCCCGACGCGATGACGACGCCTATACCTAACATAGGATACTCCAACCCCATGTAGGTATATCTATGCGCCGCGTATCCCGTCCGGAAACGTCGTATCGTCATTGCGTCGCGCCGGAATTCGATCGTGAATTGCCGATTTCCGCTCATTAACATATTTTTTGAGCGTAAATCGGCGGGAACGCCCCCGGCGCCATTTTTAAGTTGAAGTAACGATGCGATGGCGAAACTCAGTTACGCTGCTCGCATCGGAACTTCAACCCGGCGTTTCTTGTTTTCTGGTTACAGAAAACAGAAACGCCGGCTCAAAGTCACAGTTAGGCTGGCGGATCACTCGATCCGCCAGCCTAACTGTTCGTGAATCTGGCCCATTGTGTGTATCCAAGAAACACACCTGCTCCCGGCAGATACGGCCCTATGCTCCAATCGGCAGTTCCCACATGTTTTTCACGCCAGCCACTCTACCAAAACTAAAGGTGTCATGACAGCGTTCAAAGACACAATAGACTTCCAACTCATAGACTCCGTAGCAGACACTGAAGGTCGTTTTTTAATAACAGTATGCAACATAAACCGGGTCACATATACCCTTGTAAACCTCTATGCCCCGAACACCCATCAAATGAAGTTCCTGCGCAAAGTACTCGCTTCCATCAAGCCTATCCGGAAAGGACATCTCATAGTGTGCGGGGACTTCAATATAGTCCCGGATGTTGTCTTAGACTCCACCTCGGCCACAAAGAGGCGTGAATCTCCTCTGAAAAACGTTATTCTCCGACAAGACCTATATGATACGTGGAGGTGTCTCCACAGTTCGGAACAGGACTATACCTTTTTCTCCCACAGGCACTCCTCATACTCCAGAATTGATCTATTCTTAACTGACAAATGGATCTTACAAAATGTATGCATGTCTGAGATCCACACTACAACATGGTCAGACCACGCCCCGATATCAATAACGATAAATGATTCCAACTCACATAGACCCACGTTTGTTTGGCGGGCAAATAACTACCTTATTCAAAATGACAACTACAAACTAGATATCTCTGAACAGATTGATGACTTTTTTTATGCTGAATAGGGGCTCTGTGTCTGACCCTGCGGTGGTGTGTGGAGCGCACACAAGGCGTATGTTAGAGGAATGTTGATTAGATTGGGTTCCCACCATAAGAAAAAGAAAATGCAGCGCCTAGACGACCTGACTTCCCAAATAGCTTCCTTAGAATCAGCACACAAAACTAACGCCACTGACCCCCAGACGACCCTCCTACTATCCCTAAGACAGGAACTTAAGACGCTACTCCTACACTCCTATGAATTTCTCCAGAGGAAATTCAAAGCGACTTTATATTCCACCTCCAACAAAGCAGGGAAAAAACTTGCCCAACGCCTTAAGGGCAGGCGCGCAAAAGCTAAAATTCCCTACTTACTCCACCCCCACTCAAACCTCACTTTGACGAACCCGCAGGACATAGCTGATGCGTTCAGTGCCTATTATAGTGATCTGTACAATTTGAAACGGGATCCTGATACCCCCACAACCCACACAGGACGAAATTGACAACTTCCTACATAAGATAAACCTGCCATCCCTGACCGAACAACAACTGGAGGCGCTTAACGCCCCATTCACAGAACAGGAAATTACTAAAACTATTGCCACCCTTCCTAGTGGTAAGGCACCTGGCCCCGACGGTCTGACAGGAGAATACTACAAGCAGTTCTCCTCCTCTCTATCCCCGTATCTCACCGAATTGTTTAATAACGCTGCCTTTTCTTCTACTTTTTCGAAAGAATATTTATCAGCTTTGATTATAACTCTACCGAAGCCAGGGAAGGAGCCCAACATCCCCCAGAATTTTCGCCCCATATCCCTTCTAAATCTTGATCTCAAAATCTACGCCAAAACCATTGCCTCAAGGCTGCTTGGAATTATGCCCACTTTAATTCATAAGGACCAAACGGGATTCACAAGGGGCAGGCAGGCTTCAGACGCCACCAGGAGAATGCTCAATCTAATACACCACGCAGAATCCACCGGAACGCCTTCTCTGCTGCTATCATTAGATGCAGAGAAGGCGTTCAATAGGGTTAACTGGACTTACCTTAAGGCAGTTCTCCAAAAATTTGGCTTCAAAGGCTTCATCCTAAGCGCCATACTAGCGCTCTACACCAACCCTGTGGCCCAAGTTTTCACGGAAGGAATGCTTTCCTGCCCCTTCTCCATTACAAATGGCACGCGCCAGGGGTGCCCACTATCTCCACTCATTTTTTAACATGCTGATGGAACCCCTGGCGGAACATATACGCTCCCACACTGCCATTACAGGCCTCCAAATTGGTCCACAGTCCCATAAGATCAGCCTCTTTGCTGACGACGTCATTCTCATCCTCACCAACCCAACATCCTCCCTGGCAGAGGTACATAAATTACTGAATTGGTTTAGCTCGTTATCGTACTATAAAGTGAACACGACTAAGTCGTACATTCTTGACCTCAACATTGACGCCACAACCAGAAACCTCATACAACTACAGTACCCATTTAAATGGGCACAAAACAACATCTCTTACCTAGGCATCCAGTTGCCGAGATCTCTTAAAAATCTCTACTCCTGTAACTTTCCACCACTCCTCCACACCATCCAGGCCACCACACAACAATTGGCGAAACACAAAATCTCCTGGTCAGGGAGACTCGCAGCCTTCAAAATGATTTGCTTGCCCCAAGTCCTGTATTTCTTCAGAACCCTCCCCATCCCTTTACCTGCCTCCTTTTTCAGGTCCCTAGAAACATACGATCTACAACAAATATCTCTGGAACGGCAAGAAACCTAGATGCGCTCATGCGACACTGTCCAAACACAAACTAGCTGGGGGTACTGGCTCAATAGACTTTAAAGATTACCACACAACGGCCATTCTGGCCCAGTTGCCCTCCTGTTTTCAACCCCTCCTCGCCTCCCCGTGGGGACAAATAGAGAGCCTGACACTCATCCAACCTGCCCTAGGTAGTTGGCTATTGAGCACCCCACTAGGTGCGCATGTCCCAACACCCATCCCTCCGACCATGAGAGCGTCGGTCCAGGCGTGGGGGAAATTGGTCTCCATGCTCGGACCAGCTCCTGCCACAACTCACTTCAAAATTCCTCTGGAATCCCTACGGTTCCTCTCACCGGACCTCTCACTGGCAAGGTGGTCCACTAATGGGATCCACCATATTCAAGATTTGGTTCAGGACGATCGTCCCAAGACCTTCTCACAACTACAAGCTGAATTCAAACTCCCAGACGCTGAACAGTTTACCTTCCTACGAGTTAGTCACTGCTTGCGCGTCATTCCCCTCCCCCTCTACACTCTCCCCCCTGCGACGTGGTGTTACCTTACCGACCCCGCTTCCACCATCAAAGGTATCTCCCACTTTTACAACAACCTTCGCCAAAAACGCACCTTCTCCAAACTACCACCTCATCACAAATGGGAATCTGACCTCGCATGCACCTTCACTGAGGCCCAATGGCAGCGTGCTTTTAGATCAGTGTACCGAGTCACCAAATCAGCAGCCCTTTGGGAACTCACGCAGAAAATTTCACTGCGCTGGTACCTTACACCCACAAAATTGGCATCCTTCGGCACGCAAAACTCCGACGTCTGCTGGAGATGCAAAGCCGCTAAAGGAGACCTGCTGCACATTTTTTGGACATGCCCAAATATCCAGACCTACTGGAACGACACCTTTAAGCTTATCTCTGAGGTCGCTGGAGTCCCAATCTTGCTATCTCCTGCTCTTGCAATCCTCAACCTCACCATCGAAGACATCCCCTACCACTTGAGACACACAACCACGCACATACTATTAGCAGCTAGGCTCAATTTAACGAGACACTGGAAGTCGGACATATCCCCTTCCAGGGATCAAATCCTAACTTACTTAGTAGCACTACACTTTAGCTATGAGACCACGATGGCCATCAGCAATGGACGCCACTACTGCCACAAAACAACAATGGCTGCCGTGGTCCTCCTGGACGAAAGCTGCAAACATTACATAACAACACTCCTCCAAGACTCTCACTACACCCTTTCTTGACCGAGCAACACTTTATCCTTCACTTCAAATCTCCTTTTCTCCCATCTGAGATCTCGCTATGCAAGGTTCCTTATGTGATATCTTCAATGTTTTATGTTACTACAATTTGTACTCCCCTCCTCCCTTGTGGCACTAATGCTCCCATTAGGGGTGCCTCATTGGGAGAGTGGACGCCTATGCTTGAGTTTACATATGCAATTTATACCCCCCACGCCTAATATACTCAGTTTTGTTAGTAACACAACATGTTCTGATGTAATTCATGTTGCAATGTTTTGGCACAACGTACATTCTTTAATTGCACTCTGTACCTATTTTGAAATTCCAATAAAATATTTGAGGAAAAAAAAGAACCGGTATCCATTACCCTTGATCCCAAAACTGTTCCAGCGATTCCGTTCAGCCCGGGTCTTCTCCAAACTCGACCTCCGGAGTGCCTACAACCTTATCCGAATCCGGCCCGGAGACGAGTGGAAGACAGCTTTCAGGTCAAGGTTTGGCCACTTTGAATACCTGGTGATGCCTTTCGGTCTCTGTAATGCCCCTGCCACATTCCAGCACCTGGTAAATGACATTTTCCGCCAATTCCTGGATGACTTCCTGGTCGGTCTATCTAGATGACATCCTCATCTTCTCAGTATCCCTTGAAGTGCACCGGGTCCACGTTAAACAAGTCCTGGCCATCCTCAGGCAACATAAATTATATCTTAAAGCTGAGAAATGCGAATTTGAAAAGACCACCATTCAGTTCTTGGGCTTTATCATCTCGAACAATGGGATATCCATGGATCCGCAGAAAGTCAAGGCAGTCCAGGACTGGCCAGCTCCGACCGACAAAAAGGGGGTACAGCGGTTTATTGGCTTTGCCAACTTTTACCGAAGATTCATTGCCGGCTTTTCATCCACTGTGTCCCCTATTACCAAACTAACCCAGCAGGGATGTCGTTTCCACTGGTCCCAGGAAGCACAGGAGGCATTCACAAAGCTCAAGACCTTGTTTTCTTCCGCACCTGTTCTAAAACACCCAGACCCAACCTTGCCCTTTATCTTGGAGGTGGACGCCTCGGAAATCGCCATCGGAGCAATCTTATCGCAGAGACAGGGACCTAAATCTCTGCTACACCCTGTAGCTTATGCTTCACGGAAACTAAGCTCTCCGGAAAGAAACTATGACGTCGGTGACCGGGAATTACTGGCCATTAAGTTTGCCTTGGAGGAATGGAGGTATCTCCTGGAAGGTGCCCTTCACCCCATTCTGATTTTTATGGACCATAAAAACCTGGAATACTTGCGATCCGCCAAACGCCTAAGACCAAGACAAGCTCGCTGGGCCTTGTTCTTCACCCGTTTTCAGTTCCACATCACTTTCAGACCGGGGTCTAAGAATGGGAAAGCAGACGTCCTTTCCAGAATGTTCACTGAAACGCCCGACCCGCTGGAGCCTAGTACCATCCTAACCCCCAAGAACTTTTATTAATTTCTCCAATTGACCTACTGACCTCTCTTAAAAGGTCCTCCGACCAATGCACCGACCAACTGGCACTCTCTCTGGAGAAACAAGACGGTCTACTGTGGTCACGGGCAAAGTCTTTGTACCTACAGAAACAAGGCAATTGGTGTTAAGCACATTCCTATTTAAGCTGGCAGGCCACTTCGTAAGAAAGGAAGACCGCGGAGTTGATCGGACGCTCTTTCTGGTGGCCGAAATGGAAATTAGACTGTAAGACCTACGTGTCTTCTTGTACCCGCTGCCAGCGTTGTAAGGGTCCGAACACCAAGTCCTGGGCCCTACTCAAACCTCTTCCTGTTCCGGAACGCCCCTGGACAGATGTTTCAATGGATTTCATTGTGGATCTGCCCCCCTCCGAAGGCTTTACTACGATTCTAGTGGTAATTGACCGACTGTCTAAATTAGCACACTTCCTGCCTATGATTGGTACACCCTCCGCGACTGAGACAGCCAAATTTTTTTTTAAGGAAATCATAAGACTCCATGGGGCACCCAAGAGCATCGTGTGTCAGACAGGGGTGTGCAGTTTACTTCTAAGTTCTGGAGGGAGCTCTGCAAGTCGCTTGAAATTAAGATCTGCCTCTCGTCTGCCTACCACCTGCAGTCCAATGGCCAGACAGAGAGGACCAACCAAACGTTGGAGCAATACCTCTGTTGTTTTTGTTCATCATCTCAAGACGACTGGGCATCTTTGCTACCAGCGGCAGAGTTTGCCTACAACAATTCGGTTCACTCATCTACTAACCAGACCCCGTTTTGGGCCAACCTCGGATATCATCCTTCCTTCTTTCCGGACTCCATTCCTGAAATATCGGTCCCAGCTGTCCAGGAACGTATAGTTGCCATGCAACAAAACTTCCAGAAACTCCAGGAGACCATGCACCAAGCCCAAGAGAGTTACAAGAAGTTTTTCGACAGGGGGAGGAAGGACTGCCCGAACTTCGAAGTTGGCGAAAAGGTCTGGTTATCGGCCACAAACCTCAAACTACCAATCCCTTCCTGGAAACTTGGCCCTAGGTTCATCAGCCCATTTAAAATCAAGCGGAAGATCAACCCTGTGGCTTTTGAACTAGAATTACCGGACTGCTCAAGCCTTTCATACCAGACACCTTCCCTGGAAGAGAAGAACTCCCACCGCCTCCGGTGGTGATTGAAGGTGAAAAGGAATTCGAGGTGGAATCCATTCTGAGTTGTCGAAAGAGGGGGAGGCAACTTCAGTACTTAATCAAGTGGAAAGGTTATCCTCCTGAGGACAATTCCTGGGAGCCTTCCAGAAATTTACATGCCCCTCGGCTGATCCAAACTTTCCATCAAGACCACCCGGAGTTGATGAACAGTTTGGGCGTCCGGAGCCCGCCCCTTGGGGGGGGGGCACTGTCAGGGCATTAGAGCTGCCCGTTCGCGGCCGTTTACCGCAGCGCGCGCATGCGCGGCTCGCGCGCGCGCGCATGCTCGGTATAGGCGCGCGCGCAGGCGCGCGCGCGCGCGGGCGCGCGCACGGGCGCGCACGGACACGCTCTCCATCCGGCCAATCAGTGGCTTAGGCGGGCTATTTAAGCCAGCCTCTTCCTCCTGTCTGGTTGCTGGCTTGTCACAGCTTCTAAATGAATCTGATACCTACGACCTTTTGATCCTGATCCTTTGACCTTTGGCTATTGTTACCGGACTGCTGCTGTCTCCTGCTCTTGACCTTTGGCTTGAACTATCGAACTTCCTGATCTCTCCAACCCTCCTGACCACGGCCTGTTTCCCGGATTAATCTTCTGCTTGTTCCCAGCTCCAGCTATCTGGACTTCCGGACTATCTCCGTGTGCTTCCTCGGCTGACCCCAGTGACCTGCTTCCGGATCAGTCTCTGCTCCACGGACCCAGTCTTCGTCCACCTGTCGGTACCGGTGCCTCCCGGTGCGTCCGTCCCCCTGTACCCACTCCAGGGGGCGGATCGCGCTAGGTCGCAAAGGGAGCCGCCCTCAGCATCTTGGCCTTGGTGAGTTTATCTTTAACTACCGTGATAGGGAGTCTGAAACAGAGACGCGTACAGTATCGAAATAACATGCCTCTGGGGCAAGGAACTCAAGCAAAGCGATTCAAACACAGTAGGTGACCTTGTGAAGCTTCCTCGTAACTTGGGGTTGTCGAGGAAGTGTCTCACCTGGAAGTAGGCGAATAGCGGGAATGTCTTAGTTGGGGATCTCATTTCCAGTTTTTTTTTAGACAGAAATCTATCACCCGGAAAAAAATGTTTGGCCAACATCTCTGCATGTGGCCATTCATCCATCAAGTAGCGCCCGTCTCGCCCCGGCACAAAATCTGGGTTACCTCTAAGAGGAGTCAGTCCACAAGTCGTCCCAGAGATCGCCTGCGTAGAGCAAGCTTTCAGAAAAACCGACAACGTCACCCCTATAAGTGGGTGAGCTTGAACATTAGACGGCCAGTGTCTTCAGGAAGTCCAGGGTAGTTTCCCGAGATCAGATCAATGTCCATTCTAACATAAATAAGGAAGTGCTGGAGGCTCAGAGGCGAGCTCCAGATGACGTCCGTACGACGAAACCGGTAGAGCAATCGTTTCCTCTGAGCTACAGCACTCGTTTTTAAGGCTTTTTTTTTATCAAATGCTAAATGTGAGTACCCATTTTATAAGAATAAAGTATTGAAATATTTTTATGAAACGGTATCACGCTATTGGGCGCTTTCATTTGTCTCCTCTATGAGCGGTTGAAAAGTTTGCTTATGAAAAATCCTGACAGACCAGTGTGGATACTTTATTGTGAGAGCCTATTACCCCTGCAGGGGTGATTGGATTCGGTGAGTGCGGGACCATTGGGGGAGAGCACTGAGTGATCCACTGATGGCTGCATGAAGCACATAGCACTTTATTTTGCATGAAGCAAGATTGGAAATGGTTCTAATTTAACACTTTTGCATGAAGCAAGATTGAACATTTTACTTTTTTGGTTATTTTGGTTATTCCCATATTTTTTGGTTATTCTCATATTTTTTTGGATACAATATTATTCCTTTCAGATACACTATTGTTTTTACTATTGTTTTTACAATATTTATGTAACACTAGCACTATATTATTTATTTTCCAAGGATCAGCAATACACGACACCTTCTATTTAATTGGCACCTACTATTTATTCACTCTATTAATTATACAATTTTTTTATATACTCTAAAGTAGGCGCCATCACCTGCTATTTACACCCATTGACTTTCTCCAGTTCCCCCATATCCTTTTTGAGAACTGGTGCCCAAAACTGAACTGCATATTCCAGATGAGGTCTTACTAATGATTTGTACAGGGCCAAAATGATATCGCTCTCTCTGGAGTCCATATCTCTCTTAATACAAGAAAGGACTATACTTGCTTTGGAAACCGCAGCTTGGCATTACATGCTATTATTAAGCTTATGATCTACCGAAACCCCCAGACCCTTCTCCACTATGGATCCCCCCAGTTGTACTCCCCCTAGTATGCATGATGCATTCATATTCATAGCCCCCCAGTGCATAACTTTACATTAATCAACAGTAAACCTCATCTGCCACATAGTCACCTAATTGGACAGTGCATTGAGGTCGACTTATAAAGTGGAGACATCCTATAAGGATGTTGTTTTACTGCATAGTTTGGTGTCATCTGCAAAGACTGAAATGGTACTTTCTCAGACCATTTATCATTTATAAAGATATTAAAAAGTAAGGCTTCATTTCCATGGACGTTTTTACAGCCACTTTTCTGAGCGTTTTTTGCAGCTTAAAAACAGCTCTCCATGTTAGTCTATGGCCTTATGCCCACCATGAAGTTTTTGAGCTGTAGATGGCTGAGACGTTTTTAAGCTGCAAAAAAAAAAACAGGACCAGTGCGTTCTGAAGCTCCAGCAATAGAGCTGTAAAAACGCCAGACATTAAAAAACGATCAAAAACGCGCAAAAAAGCTCAAAAACTTGCAAAAACACTCAAAAAAGCTGCCGCTGCGTTTTTTGAGCTCCAGCTCAAAATAAACATGGACAGTCATTTTTAAGCTGTAAAAAAGGCTAAAAAAAAGTGGCTGTAAAAACGTCCATGGAAATTAAGCTTAAGGGTCCCAGCACTGAACCTTGTGCTACACCACTGATAACCTTAGACCAGGGTTTGTCAACCCCCATGCTGTGGGCGGCTGGCATGAGACACCTGGGCAGACGTGCGGCATGACAGAGCCAGGAGGCTGGCATAAGACCTGGGCGGCCGGCATATAAGAGCGATGGATGGGTGGATCTGAAGAAGCGAGCGGGCAACAGAGATGACATCATCTCTCTCCACCCCCCGCATCACTGCTTTTTTTGCCCTCGCAGCCGGTGTCCTGTCAGCCTCAGTGTCGGAGGTGGGGCAGCCGGGTAGCAGAGAGATGACATCATCTCTTCCTGCCCGCCCTGCATCTCCGCTCTCTTGTCTTCATTAGAAACCCACCACTACACAGAGGCCTGCTTCTGTGCTAAATGGACCAGTGATGCCACCAATGTAGTGGCAATTGACATTCCACACCTGGTGACAGGAATGTGGCAGATGGCGTGCAAGTGACATTCCAAATCTGGTGACAGGCAATGTGGCAAGTGACATTCCGTATCTTGTGGCAGGCAAAGTGGCAGGGGGCGTGGCAAATTAATCCAAGTCTTGTGGCAGGCGGCGTGGCAAGTGACATTCCGCATCTGGAGACAGGCAACGTGACAGGTGACACGCTCAGTGCTCCCACTGATTATGGTGAGTTGAACTATTTCTTTTAGCACTACAATGTAATTATAGAAATAATGGCCCAGATTCAGAGAGAATTGGATTCTCGTAACGTATCAGAAATACACTACGCCGCCGTTTTTTACCTGGCTCTACGTGGAATCCAGGTAGATTTTGTCCAGTAAACGACGGCGGCGTAGTGTATTTCTCCCGTCGCAATCCATCTAGACGAGTAGGGGGCATGAAGGATTTAAAATAGGCGCGTTCCCGCGGCGATCGAACTGCGCATGCTCCGTTCGCAAATTTCCCGCCGTGCATTGCGCGAAATCACGTCGTTACGTCATTCGTTGTTTGAGTAGCGTCGTTTACGGACATTTCTATTCCCGAACGAGTTACGCAAAAAAAATAAAATAAAATTTAAATTCGACGCGGGAACGACGGCCATACTTAACATGGGCTACGCACCGTTAGACCAGCAAAAAGCTGGTCTAACAGTACGTAAAAAAAAACAGACGTAAGCGATTGCGAAGACCGCTCGTATCTTCGTGGATCGCCGTAAAAACACATTTGCATATCCCGACGCATGAAAACGACGCAAACTCCTCCCAGCGGCCGCAAAAATATCGCAGCGTAGATCCGAAGGCTTACGAAGACGTAAGCCTCTCGGATCGAATCCCGAAGCCGCCGTATCATGGTTTGAGGATTCAAACTAGTGATACGGCGCGCGAAATTTGAAATTACTCCTGTCTAACACCAGTTAGACAGGCGTAATTGCTTTATGAATCTGGGCCAATGTGTTTAAATCACCCTGACACCATATCAAGCATGGTGTTGTGATGAATAAAGCACTAACACCAGCCAATACCCCCTACAAATCATTAACAATTACTCTCTGAATTCAGTCTTTTATCCAGTTTTCTATCCATTTACAAAATGATCTTTCCAAGCCTATAGACTTTACCTTACACATTAGTGTGGGAAACTTTTTCAGACGCTTTTGCAAAATCCAAGTATACCACGTTTACAGCCACCCCTCTGTCCAAGGTTTTACCTCCTCATAAAAAGAAATCAGATTTGTTTGACAGCTTCTGTTATTCATGAATCCATGTGGTCTGTTGCTTAAAATATTTTTTTCCAGAAAGAACTCATCTATGTGGTCTTTTATTAAATGCTTCAGTATCTTCCCAACTGTAGAAGTTAAAGCGGAGGTTCACCCTAAAATATACCCTCTCCCATGTGATCCAGCATACTGGCCTCAGCGCCAGTATGCTGTTTTGTTTTTTTTAAATCCCCCACTTACTGTGAAATCTTTAATCTTTATTTCTTTCCCCCGCGGTGGCTGACGCCTATACAGCTTGTTAAAGCTTCCGAAAATACCCGATTTAGGACTCGGGTATTTCCGGCGCAATGCGGCGCCTGCGCACTGACCTAGGAGCTGACTGCGCAGGCGCCGTATTTCTCCGAGTTCTATTTCGGTTTTTTAGCCATAGGACTCAGAGAAATATGGCGCCTGCGCAGTCAGCTCCTAGGTCTGTGCGCAGGCGCCGCATTGCGCCGAAAATACCCAAGTCCTAAATCGGATATTTTCGTAAGCTGTGGCGCGCTATACAAGCGCTTTTCACCACGGGGGGAAAGACATTAAAATGAAAGATTTCACAGTAAGTGGGGGATTTAAAAAAAAAAAAAAACAGCATACTGGCGCTGACGCCAGTATGCTGGATCGCATGGGAGAGAGAATATTTAGGGTGAACCTCCTCTTTAAACTAACAACTTAAAGAGATTGTAAAGGATTATTATTTTTTTTTGTATCTTAATAGCTTCCTTTACCTGTCCTCATTGTTCGTTTTTGTTCTCAAGTTGCTGTAATTCTTCTCTGATCTCCACACTTCCTGGTTGTCTGTTTCCTGATAACCACAGTACTGGGAGCTTTATTTCTGTGGTCACTAATCAAGGAGGTGTGATTACTGTGGGCCAGATTCTCAGCGGCGATACGACGGAGTATCTCAGATACCCCGTCGTATCGCCGTTTTTTTTTGCCTCGTATCTATGCGCGTGATGCTTAGCATCACTTTTGCATAGATACGCTTCAACATCCGACAAGTGTAAAACCATTACACTTGCGGATCGTAGTTGTAATGACAACTCCGGCCACTAGGTGGCCTTTACGTTGTTTTTTCATTTGCCTATGCAAATGAGGCTAGTACGCCGATTCCCGATCGCTTTTACGCCGCCCCGTCGTCGCGTACGTCGTTTTCGTCCACGTAAGGTTACCCCAGCTTCTATATGGAGTAACCTTACGAAGTACCGTCGGATGCCGTCGGGTGCCGTCGGATGCCATGTTAAGTATGGCGTCGGGTCAGCGTCGGCTTTTTCCGTCGCTTACGTCGTTTTACTAACTCGTTCGCGAATAGGGGCATTGCGTAGTGACGATCACGTCGTTTTGACGTCGGTTTCAACGACGCTTTCCGACGTGACCTGGAGCATGCGCACTGGGCTTTTTCCCCGGCCGGCGCATGCGCAGTTCGTTCGACGCGGGGGGGGCGCGCTTAATTTAAATACAAGCCGCCTCATTTGAATTACGCGGGCTTACGCTGGGCCATTTTCGCTACGCCAACGAAAACGACGGAGCAAATGGTTAGAGAATACGGCACCTGCTCTAGTACGATGCGGCGGCGTAGTGTAAATGGCTTACGATACGCAAGCGAAATTCTATGAGAATCTGGCCCTGTGTGTCTAAAACCCCACAGCACCAATCAGTTTCGTTTTCCAAACCATCACTGCCCTGTATTGGCTCTGTGGCTCTGTACAGCAGAGAGACAGGAAACAACATGCAAAAACAAAACTAGAAACTACAGGTACATTATATAATTGATCTTTATCTATTTTTAATCGTTTTTAAAAGGAATCAGTTAACTTTTATGTCTCTATACCCTGTAAACAGTCATTTCAGCATACATTTTTATTTTATTTACAACTCCTTCAAATTTGGGCACCACATTGGCCCTATGCCAATCCAGTGGTACTATTCCAGCCATAAATGAGTCCCTAAAAATTAGATACAATGGGCCAGATCCACCTACATCGCCGCATATATAGACAGGCGTAGCGCATCTCCGTTCCGTTACGCCGGCTCAAATTAGAGACGCAAGTACCGTATCCTCATAGTATTTGCGCACAATTTTGCGCCGGCGCAACGTAAATTTTGAGGCGTAAGGCGTCGTAATTCAAAGTGGGAAGGACGTGGGCATGTTCCATTGAAATGAGCCGTGACGCCATGCAAATGAAGGGCCGGCCAGACTGCGCATGCTCATGATGGCGACTATGGTCAGAGCCTCTCTGCGCATGCTCACGACTCGGCCTGGCGCAATCAGTGACATTGGAACTAGGCCCGGTGTACTTAGTGAGCTACGCCCAGTGCATAAATAGGCCCAGACAAACGCCCTTCCATTGCAAAAGTACATCCATTTGTTTCCCTTCCTGAAGCAAGGTGCTTTTGTTCCGTTGTCTGTGGCTGTTTGTTGGTTTGTGTCGTGTCGTGTCGGTGTGTTGTTGGAGAGTGTTTTGGAAAGATGACTGAGAGGAAGACGAAGTTAAACTTCTCATTGCGGGAGAAGGAGATCATTGTGAGGGCCATTACCCGCTTTGGTCGTTTTCCTGCATGACCCTGAGAGTGCCACCACCAGCCCGGCCAGGAAGAGGCATATCTTGCAGGACATCACCGACGAGGTCAATGCCTTGTGTGGTGAGACCCGGACCCGCCATGGGATTAAAAAAAAAATTAACGATCTCAGGCGTGTGGTCCGTGGGAAGCTGGCCAAGATCGTGGCTCATGCCAGGGGCACTGGAGGGGGACCACCATGCCTTATTAGTCTGACTGCTGAGGAGCGTGCGGTGACCCAGTGTTTCCACAGGCAGCAAGTGGAGGGGCTGCCTGGCTTTGACTCCATTGAGGAGGCCATGAGGACAGGTAATTTTTTTTTCTATCTGGTGTGTAGCATGGGGAGGGAATATGTGACAAGTGTGTGGATCTTCCAACCTGTGAATGTTTTGTGTCATCCACAGATGGGCAGGAGGGTGCTGGGCCATCTGGCCAGTCCGCAGCCTCAACCGGACATGAGTCTGAAGAAGACCCCCAGGCAAGCCCGGAGTCCTCTGAGGAGGTTGAGGAGGGGGAGGTTGAGGAGGAGGAGGTTGAGGGGGAGGAGGTTGAGGAGGAGGAGGAGGTGCTGAGTGCCAATGAGGTACTTCTCCATTTGGTGGAGTCTCCCCCTAGGGCTGGCAGCAGTGAGGCCTCCATCAGGGGTAGCCCCTCCCACTGCTCCCCCAAGAGGGCTTCCCCCCAGGGGTCTCCCCTCATCTGGAGGCAGGAAGGCAAGCCGCAAGACCAGGGGGGTGGCAGAGGTTCTGCCGGAAAATCTGAGGAGGGACCAGGCCCGTCAGACCCGCCATCTGGGTCAGGTCACCCAGACTTTGGGCCGGATGGAGGAGAGCCTGGCCTCCATCAAGGAGTCAGCTGGGGACATGGCTTGCAACTCTCTGGCTCTCATAACATGCCTCAACGACCTGCAGACTGCCACTGCAGGCGTGGATCAGGAGGTGCATGCCCTGACCCAGGCTGTCCAGGCCAACACGGCAGCCTTCAATGTGGGCCTCATGCGCCTCACCGTGGCCTTGGAGGGCAGGCCGCCAGATGGGCAGAGACCAGGGGATGCTCCTCCTTCCCCTGATCTCCCCCCCATGAGTCTCCCCTGAGGAGCTGGGGCCATGGCCGTAGCCGCCCCAGGCGTGGGTCACGCCAGCAGTGTTAGTTTTTTTTTTGTTTCTGTGTTTTTTTTTTGTTTGTTTTTTTTGTTTTTGTTTCTGTGTTTGATGTTTTTTTTTTTTTACAGTGATTATGATTTGTTTTCTTTTTGTGAATGATGTTTGATTGTGAGGGTGACATTCCTGCTGGAAAAGGGGTGTCACCCTCGGTTGTGGTGGAGAAGGGATCCCCAGGACCAGGGAGAAGTGATCCCCAGGACCAGGGAGAAGTGATCCCCAGGTCCGTGTGAATGATGTATGATAGTACAGTGACATAATTGGAGCCTTGGCGTGGCGTTGCTGCTCACAAGTCCTGCATGGTGGGTTTGTGCTAATCCAATTAGATGAAGATGTGGGGTGTGTGTGCTAGGGACCACAGTGGTGTGGTTAGGGGGGGATTGTCTGGTTCGGGGGTCAGGTCATCATGTATGTCAATCTCCAGGCCCTTTCTCACGGCGAAGTTGTACAGCATGCAACATGCACCGATGATCTGGCACACAAAGTTTGGGGAATACAACAGGGTACCCCCAGACTTATCCAGGCATCGGAAACGGGACTTCAGGAGGCCAAATGTGCGCTCCACCACTGCACGGGTACGTGCGTGTGCTTCATTGTATCTTTTCTCTCCTGGGGTTTGGGGGTTCTGGAAAGGAGTCATGAGATGGGGTCCAAGTGAATATGCAGATTCGCCTGGAAAGGAAAAGACAGGAGGATGTTAGTCGTGCATGTGCCCCTCGTGATGTGTGCATAATGGGGGGGGGGCAGTCATGCATGACACCCATGTCACTCACCAACCAGCCAGCTGTCCCCATACATGTTCTGTTCGAATTCCATTGGGATGGGGCTCTGATTGTATAAGTAGCTGTCATGGCTGGACCCGGGGTGTTTGGCACGGACATGCCATATGAGGCATTGGGCATCGACTATCACCTGTACGTTGATGGAATGCCAATGCTTCCGATTGCGGTATAGGTGCTCTGTCTCACGGGGGGGGCTGTAGTGCCACATGTCTGCAATCAATGGCCCCCACGGTGCGTGGGAATCTGGCAATTCTGTAGAAATCTGTCATTGCCTTCAACCGCAGGTCCTCCTGGGTGGGTCTGATGATTTGGTTGGCCATGTGTCTGAGGATTGCAGGGATAACCTGGTGCACACATCTGCTAATGGAGGATTGTGCCATCCCAGCCACAACTCCACTTGTTCTTTGAAAAGAGCCACTGGCAAGGAAATGGAGTGTTGCCAGTACCTTGACCAGTGGCTGCACTGCATGTGAGCGGTGTGTTGGGCTGGTGATGTCATCTTTCAGGGTTGTGGTTAATTCCAGGATGGCAGCAGGGGTGAATCTGAAGATGCGATACACCTCAGAATCACACATGCCAAGGATGTCTATGCGTGTGCGGTATACCCTCTGCCGTGCCCTCCTCCTCCGTGCCCTACTCCTTCTGCGCGCATCTACAGTGCGTAAAAATAAGTATTTGAACACCCTGCTATTTTGCAAGTTCTCCCACTTGGAAATCATGGAGGGGTCTGAAATTGTCATCGTAGGTGCATGTCTACTGTGAGAGACATAATCAAAAAAAAAAATCCAGAAATCACAATTTATGAATTTTTTTTAACTATTTATTTGTATGATACAGCTGCAAATAAGTATTTGAACACCTGTCTCTCAGCTAGAATTCTGACCCTCAAAGACCTGTTAGGCTGGGTTCACACTACGATTTTCCCGTCCGTCAGCCGCATACGATTTCAGTTCTGAAAACGTACGGGCCCTTACGGGAAAACGCATACATAGACAATGCATTGCAAATCGTATGCACTCAGATGCATCCGGGTGCGTACGATTTGCTGGCAAAACGTTTTTTAACAGTACGCAAAACTGTGTTCGACCACGGTTTTGAGGCCGTTTTTGAAACCATATGGCAAACGCATACGTTTTTTTTAACATGAAAGTCAATGGAAAACGCACATATGTGCGTTTCCATACGTATAAACTGTATGCGTTTTTCATCTGCACATGCACATTTTCATGGGAAAAAGGACCTCCCACCCTACTCCACCCACTTCCTCCTTCCAGAAGTCTCAGGGAGAACAGTGACGTCTAAAGGACACTGCAGCCATCTTTCTCCACCTTGTGAAGTTTTTATCTGTGAGTACTGGTTTCCATTTTGTTATTTACGTCATCATTAACCCATGCATAGTCACCATACTGTCCCAATAGCCCTATAATTACAGAGTAGCTCGATATATAGGCGATTTTGTGGAAACTTTGCATTTTTCTGCTGATGCACATGGTGGGAGTAGTAGTGGTGTAGATTGCATGTGATGCACATGGTGGGAGTAGTAGTGGTGTAGATTGCATGTGATGCACATGGTGGGAGTAGTAGTGGTGTAGATTGCATGTGATGCACATGGTGGGAGTAGTAGTGGTGTAGATTGCATGCACATGGTGGTGTGGATTGTATGTGATGCACACCGTGAGAGTATTAGCGGTGTAGATTGCATGTGATGCACATGGTGGGAGTAGTAGTGTTGTAGATTGCATGTGATGCACATGGTGGGAGTAGTAGTGGTGTAGATTGCATGCACATGGTGGTGTGGATTGCATGTGATGCACATGGTGAGAGTATTAGCGGTGTAGATTGCATGTGATGCACATGGTGGGAGTTGTAGTGTTGTAGATTGCATGTGATGCACATGGTGGGAGTAGTAGTGGTGTAGATTGCATGTGATGCACATGGTGGGAGTAGTAGTGGTGTAGATTGCATGCACATGGTGGTGTGGATTGTATGTGATGCACATGGTGAGAGTATTAGCGGTGTAGATTGCATGTGATGCACATGGTGGGAGTTGTAGTGTTGTAGATTGCATGTGATGCACATGGTGGGAGTAGTAGTGGTGTAGATTGCATGTGATGCACATGGTGGGAGTAGTAGTGGTGTAGATTGCATGCACATGGTGGTGTGGATTGTATGTGATGCACATGGTGAGAGTTTTAGCGGTGTAGATTGCATGTGATGCATATGGTGGGAGTTGTAGTGTTGTAGATTGCATGTGATGCACATGGTGGGAGTAGTAGTGGTGTAGATTGCATGCACATGGTGGTGTGGATTGCATGTGATGCACATGGTGAGAGTATTAGCGGTGTAGATTGCATGTGATGCACATGGTGGGAGTAGTAGTGGTGTAGATTGCATGTGATGCACATGGTGGGAGTAGTAGTGGTGTAGATTGCATGCACATGGTGGTGTGGATTGTATGTGATGCACATGGTGAGAGTATTAGCGGTGTAGATTGCATGTGATGCACATGGTGGGAGTTGTAGTGGTGTAGATTGCATGCACATGGTGGTGTGGATTGCATGTGATGCACATGGTGAGAGTATTAGCGGTGTAGATTGCATGTGATGCACATGGTGGGAGTTGTAGTGTTGTAGATTGCATGTGATGCACATGATGGGAGTAGTAGTGGTGTAGATTGCATGTGATGCACACGGTGGAAGTAGTAGTGGTGTAGATTAGGTACCCCTAAATGTACATAGGTGCCCCTATGTTTAGGTGGATAGGCTTAACATTTAACCCTTAAATCATTATATATATTGTTTGATGAACCTGCTGTCTCCATTCCAACACATAGTTTCTATATTAATAAAACATTTGTCTTTTATGTATACCCTTATACTACAGTTTAGTTTCTACAGTTTAGTTTCCAATACTTAATTAGAACTTTATTTTCCCATAGGTTTTATCCACATGGCTAGTTCGAGTGAAGAAAGTGCAC
>JAJQKJ010001062.1:47500-63094 GCA_029574335.1 Rana kukunoris
TGGACGCTGGCTCCAAATTTATTACATAATTATGCAGAACCACACAAGCTTTAATCACAGAGTCCATGGATTCCGGCTTTACTTGAATGCTGGTGGTAAGTATGCGCCATTTATTAGTGAGGATACCAAAAGCACATTCCACATACCTGCGTGCACGTGTCAATCTATAATTAAAGACACGCCTTTGGGCATTAAGTCTTCTCCCTGTGTATGGCTTCAACAAGTTTTCGGCCATTTGAAAGGCCTCATCAGCCACTATCACATGAGGCAGGGCTGGTCCATCAATACCAGGTAGTGGTTTGGGTCCTGGAATCTGGAATGTGCCAGCATACAGGGCTTTGCCAAGGTTAGACTCCTTGAACACACGTGAATCATTGTTCTGACCGTAGGCCCCAATGTCAACTGCCAAAAATTTGTAGCTGGCATCACAGATTGCCATTAGTATGATGGAAAAATATTTTTTTTAATTGTAAAATAAAGAGCCACTACCAGAGGGCTTCCTGATTCTGACATGTTTTCCATCTAGTGCACCAACGCAATTTGGAAAGTTGGCGTGTCTCCAGTATCCCTCTGCTGCTTCATTCCAAATTGCTGTGGTTGGCTCTGGAAGATACTGACGTTGAAGTTTCCTCCATATCGCCTCACATGTCTGTGGTACCAAAGTAGAGATGGTGGATTTCCCCAATCTGAATTGGTAATGGAGCGAAGAAAAGGACTCTCCACTCGCCAAAAACCTAAAAAAAACACACAGTATTGTCAATTTTTTTTATTACAACAGTGAAAACATAACGCACTAGACATTAGCACGTTCACGTCCTGCAACAAACTATTTGTGGTGCTACCTACACTTCATATGATTCTGAAAAGATAGATATGTCTCTGGGTGGACTTGAACCACCAACATTTCAGTTTTTGGCTGAATGTGCTACAATTGCACCACAGAGACTATATCTTTTCATATATGCCGCTGGTGTGTATATATATATATACTGTATATGCATACATATACACAATACATATATATCGATATATTTAAAGACATATATGGCGATTTTTTCATAAAAATGATAAAGGGAAAGCTTGTCCTTTTGGAACCTTTGGTCACATTTGATGACTACTATGAAATATTGGTTGCTATGGGCTACTACACTTCAAGAACAATTTTTAAACATATCACACAAACACATTATATACACAATTGAAGTGGAAGATTAAAAATTCTTACCTTAGGGTCACCACAAGGTGCTGTTCTGGCGACACTGCGAACCGTAGGTGCGTATCCTGCCGCTGGATGTCATCACGAACAATCTCCAAGAGGACATCAAAACTAGAGGGAGCCATCCGCACATACCGCTGAAATTTATCAGGGAAAGTACGGAGCTGTAGGTAAAGGGCCTGAAAGGCACCAAGCCGGTGCCTGATGGCATTCACTGGATGCACCCAATACCGACGTGAAAAAATCCTCCTTCTACGTTGCCTCGCACGCTTACGCTCTTGCAGCTCACGGAACTGCATGCGTAGTATTGGCGATACAATCATTTTCACAGCTGAAAAAACACAATCACTAGCTCAAAAAGCACGAGCAGCTACTTCCTGCCAAATTTCAATAAAACAAGAAAATCTTTATTTATTAAATGACACTAATTCCAAAAACGTATGCTTTTTTTTATCAAAAACTGATGGAACCGTACGCACTTTTTGAAACTGTATACGTTTTATAAACGCATACGTTTCACTTTTGGGCATACGTTTACGTACTGTTCAATGAGTTTCCGCCGCATACGTTTTTTCATATAAATCGTATGCGGCTGACAGACGGGAAAATCGTAGTGTGAACCCAGCCTTAGTCTGCCTTTAAAATGTCCACCTCCACTCCATTTATTATCCTAAATTAGATGCACCTGTTTGAGGTCATTAGCTGCATAAAGACACCTGTCCACCCCATACAATCAGTAAGAATCCAACTACTAACATGGCCAAGACCAAAGAGCTGTCCAAAGACACTAGAGACAAAATTGTACACCTCCACAAGGCTGGAAAGGGCTACGGGGAAATTGCCAAGCAGCTTGGTGAAAAAAGGTCCACTGTTGGAGCAATCATTAGAAAATGGAAGAAGCTAAACATGACTGTCAATCTCCCTCGGACTGGGGCTCCATGCAAAATCTCACCTCGTGGGGTCTCAATGATCCTAAGAAAGGTGAGAAATCAGCCCAGGACTACACGGGAGGAGATGGTCAATGACCTGAAAAGAGCTGGGACCACCGTTTCCAAGGTTACTGTTGGTAATACACTAAGACGTCATGGTTTGAAATCATGCATGGCACAGAAGGTTCCCCTGCTTAAACCAGCACATGTCAAGGCCCGTCTTAAGTTTGCCAATGACCATTTGGATGATCCAGAGGAGTCATGGGAGAAAGTCATGTGGTCAGATGAGACCAAAATAGAACTTTTTGGTCATAATTCCACTAACCGTGTTTGGAGGAAGAAGAATGATGAGTACCATCCCAAGAACACCATCCCTACTGTGAAGCATTGGGGTGGTAGCACCATGCTTTGGGGGTGTTTTTCTGCACATGGGACAGGGCGACTGCACTGTATTAAGGAGAGGATGACCGGGGCCATGTATTGCAAGATTTTGGGCAACAACCTCCTTCCCTCAGTTAGAGCTTTGAAGATGGGTCGAGGCTGGGTCTTCCAACATGACAATGACCCGAACCACACAGCCAGGATAACCAAGGAGTGGCTCTGTAAGAAGCATATCAAGGTTCTGGCATGGCCTAGCCAGTCTCCAGACCTAAACCCAATAGAGAATCTTTGGAGGGAGCTCAAACTCCGTGTTTCTCAGCGACAGCCCAGAAACCTGACTGATCTAGAGAAGATCTGTGTGGAGGAGTGGGCCAAAATCCCTCCTCCAGTGTGTGCAAACCTGGTGAAAAACTACAAGAAACGTTTGACCTCTGTAGTTGCAAACAAAGGCTACTGTTCCAAATATTAACATTGATTTTCTCAGGTGTTCAAATACTTCTTTGCAGCTGTATCATACAAATAAATAGTTTAAAAAAAATCATAAATTGTGATTTCTGGAATTTTTTTTTTTTTATTATGTCTCTCACAGTGGACATGCACCTACGATGACAATTTCAGACCCCTCCATGATTTCCAAGTGGGAGAACTTGCAAAATAGCAGGGTGTTCAAATACTTATTTTCCGCACTGTAAAGCCAGTAGTAGAGCTATGACCATGGATGCCCCTGGCATGTTGGCATACAGATTGTTGTCCTGCAAGTGTGGCTGCTCAGCTCGTCCCTAATGTTGTTGCTTTAGCTGACCTGCACACGTCTGGTGCAAAGTTAAAGCTGCTTTTATAACGGGTAACCTTAGACCGGACGTACAGCTGATGCGCACAGCGCGTAGCCTGCGCCGGACAAACGTATTTGTGTGGATCGCAGTATCTCCTTCATTTGCATATTTGCATAGCAAAACAATGGTGTGTCTAGCGCATTTTTTGCACCCCACGATGCGCCGGTGTAGAAAAAATTACATTGGTCGGAAAAATCAAGTTTTCAGGCGTATCTCGTTTTGGGGATATGGCGCATAGATACGCCGGCGCATATTTACACATCTCGAGATACGCAGGCGTAAGTGCTTTGGGGATCTGGCCCAATGTCTTTGAAATGACAGAGCTCAATTCTTTTAGGATCCGTGGGTGGATGCCATCTGGTCCAGGTGCTTTATCCACCTTTATTCTGTCTAAATATTTTTGGACCATATCCTCTTTGAGCAATTGTGGATAATTTGGGGCTGTGTTACTACCACCCCGTTATGGGCTTAAGCTCCCCCATGCTCCTTTGCATACGCAGAGCTGAAGAAAGTATTTAATAAATCTGCCTTCTCTTTGTCCCCAGTCACCCACTCTAGATTATTTTGTAAAGGGCCACATGCCCAGACCTGACCTTTTTACTATTAATATAGTTGAAGAATTTTTGGGGGTTTGTCCTACTATCTTTTGCAATCTGTCGTTGTTTTGAATTTTTGCGTCTTTGATTTCCTTGTTACATATTTTGTTATATTCTTTGTTCCTTCATTTTTATATTTTTTAAAGCTCTTTTCTTATTGTCTTCAGCTTTTTTAAGTTTGGCCGTGAGCCACATAGGTTTATTTTTTAGCTTTTTAAACTTATTGCCCATGGGAATATACTTTGCAGTGAGTTCACAGTTCTTTTTGAAGATTTCCCATTTCTGTTCTGTGTTCATCAGTGCCAATATTCTCTCTTTGTCTGAGTCCTGTTCCCTCAGTTAGTCTCATAGCATATACTAGGATGTGAAGATTATTATCTTTTTAAACTTCAAAAGACTGGAAGAGCATGCATTGTACAGTACTTGACCACACAAACCAACACAACTTATGGGCGGAGTGAATTAGCGATTACACAACCACTTCATCACTTCCTGGAGTTGCAAGTCCAGTTTGAGGATCCATGGGATCAGCAATTGAGGGACAAACAGAAGTTACCAGAACCCTTCTGCATTGACCTCATCCAGCAACTGGTAAACACATCACCCAACCCCCGGATACAATCATGTTATAAAACATTTATTTGTGTGAACAATAAAAGCATTGTGACTGGTAGAGACCATTTTTGGATATTAAAGAGTAAGTTCATCTTTACAGAAAAATCTGTTAGATGAACTTACACTGGACCCCTCCCCATCACACCCGGTCCCACAGTATCTGAAGCCCTGCGGTCTCCCGCACTAACACTGACAGGAAACTGAGGATACAATTTAAACAGGCTCACCAGAATTGGACAATAGAAGATTGGAAAAATATTGCCTGATCTGTTGAGTCTCGATCAGCTGTGACATTCAGATGGTAGGAAGTACTGGTTTCAGAAGACACTTGGCAAAGTTTATCTTTACAGCATGGTGAACAATAGAGATCAACAGCTATTTTCTATACTGGGTAATGCATAATTTATTAAATTTGACTAATGTATTAACCTTCTTAGTGGTATTCCCGAGTGTGGCTCGGGGGGAATTTTCCATACCAAGAGTGGTAACCCCGAGCATTAATCAGAGTTGCATCACAGTATCCAGGGAAAGTTACTTACCTTGTCCCCAAGGATCCTGCAATGTCCCCCAGCTGTGTGCGGTGACTGTGTCTTCCACCCGATGTACTGTATGCCGGGCTCCGTTCCCTGTGAGCGGCGCAATGCACGGGGACAAAGCTCAGAGGGAAATTCAAAAAGTGCAAAAAACACAACACATACAGTACACTGTAATCTTACAGATTACATTACTGTATCAAATAAATTTACTCCCCTTTGTCCCTAATGATTTGTCCAGTGCCCTGCATTCACTTTTATATTACATATATAATATAACCATATAGAAAACAGCTATAGTAAATCAGAACACTTGCAGAATTGAGCGATAGTGATTCGTGGGGAAATTCATCATCAGACACTGAAAGTGACAACAGCTACAATTCTGCAACTGAGCAAATTTCTGCGTTTTTGAGTTGATAATATTATTGAGTAAATGTTATTATTATTATATTATTATTTGTGATAATTATTTATAGTTATTAATTGTATTATAATTTTATGGTTCTGTGTTTGGCAGATTTAGGTGAGTTATGCCTAAAATATAAAACGCCAAATTTCCATGCAAATCAATGTACCGCTTTCAGCATCAAAAATCTGACATAATCATACCACCAGAAAAATAATTTGGGACTTTAAATGATGCACATATGAGGTATGCATCCATCCCTGGTTCAAAGAATTAAGCAGGAAGTTTGGGACTTTAAATGAGGCTGTACGCATTGTGGAGGTAAAAATTAAAATACATATTTATTGATCATAAAGAATTGCATAAAACATATCAAAGACAGTGACCACATACAGAGAAGTCATTGTAATAAATAGGGATGAGTTTCGTATTCGAGTCAAACTCATGTTCAACTCGAACATCGTATGTTCGATCGTTCTTCGAATTACGAACGTTTTGGACCGTTCACGCCAAATTTGAGTGGCGTGTCACGGCCCATAATTCACTGCGGCATTTCAGTGCATTGCTGACTGATGATTGGCCAAGCATGCGCTATGACCCGCATGCTTGGCCAATCATAGCTTAAAAAAAACGGAGAGCCATAATTGGCCAAAGCCAGCGTGGCTTTGGCCAATTATAGCTTAGGGGGTTTAGTACACGCCCCACACTATAAAAGGCCGCCTGCAGGTCGGCCTTGTGTAGTGTGTTGCGGTGGTTAAGAGAGAGAAGACAGAGAGAGAGAAAGTGTCATTTTTTGTAAGTAGATAGAGAAGGCAGGAAGGCAGGCTAGTCAGTTAAAGTTACAGGGCCAGATTCTCATAGAATTTCGCTTGCGTATCGTAAGCCATTTGCACTACGCCGCCGCATCGTACTAGAGCAGGTGCCGTATTCTCTAACCATCTGCTCCGTCGTTTGCATTGGCGTAGCGAAAATGGCCCAGCGTAAGCCCGCGTAATTCAAATGAGGCGGCTTGTATTTAAATTGTATTTAAATTAAGCGCTCCCCCGCATCGAACGAACTGCGCATGCGCCAGCCGGGGAAAAAGCCCAGTGCGCATGCTCCAGCTCACGTCGGAAAGCGTCGTAGAAACCGACGTCAAAACGACGTGATCGTCACTACGCAATGCCCCTATTCGCGAACGAGTTAGTAAAACGACGTAAGCGACGGAAAAAGCCGACGCTGACCCGACGCCATACTTAACATGGCATCCGACGGCATCCGACGGTACTTCGTAAGGTTACTCCACATAGAAGCTGGGGTAACCTTACGCGGACGAAAACGACGTACGCGTAAAAGCGATCGGGAATCGGCGTACTAGCCTCATTTGCATAGGCAAAAGAGAAAACAACGTAAAGGCCACCTAGTGGCCGGAGTTGTCATTACAACTACGATCCGCAAGTGTAATGGTTTTACACTTGTCGGATGTTGAAGCGTATCTATGCAAAAGTGATGCTAAGCATCACGCGCAAAGATACGAGGCAAAAAAAACGGCGATACGACGGGGTATCTGAGATACTCCGTCGTATCGCCGCTGAGAATCTGGCCCACGGTGTGTAGAGGATATATATGCATCCCAGGTGTTGTGTATATATATTTATACACTGTATAGTTTAGCTAGATCCACTCTTCCTAATTTACTGACAGGCAGGTGATTGTGCTAGCTGCAGTATTCTCACATGGTGTACTGCCTGTGTCCTCTGCAGTGTGCACCTAAAGCTACATGGTGTGTGCTGCCTGTGTCCTTTGCAGTGTGCACCTAAAGCTACGTGATATGTGTACTGCCATTGTCCTCTGCAGTGTGCACATAAATCTACGTGGTGTGTGTACTGCCCGTGTCCTCTGCAGTGTGCACATAAATCTACGTGGTGTGTGTACTGCCCGTGTCCTCTGCAGTGTGCACCTAAAGCTATGTGGTGTGTGTACTGCCTGTGTTCTCTGTAGTGTGCACCTAAAGCTACGTGGTATGTGTACTGCCTGTGTCCTCTGCAGTGTGTACCTAAATCTATGTGGTGTGTACTGCCCGTGTCCTCTGCAGTGTGCACCTAAAGCTACATGGTGTGTGTACTGCCTGTGTCCTCTGCAGTGTGCACCTAAAGCTACGTGGTGTGTGTACTGCCATTGACCTCTGCAGTGTGCACCTAAAGCTACATGGTATGTGTACTGCCCGTGTCCTCTGCAGTGTGCACCTAAAGCTACGTGGTGTGTGTACTGCCTGTGTCCTCTGCAGTGTGCACCTAAAGCTATGTGGTATGTGTACTGCCTGTGTCCTCTGCAGTGTGCACCTAAATCTACGTGGTGTGTACTGCCTGTGTCCTCTGCAGTGTGCACCTAGTGCTACGTGGTGTGTGTACTGCCCGTGTCCTCTGCAGTGTGCACCTAAAGCTACGTGGTGTGTGTACTGCCCGTGTCCTCTGCAGTGTGCACCTAAAGCTACGTGGTGTGTGTACTGCCATTGTCCTCTGCAGTGTGCACTTAAAGCTACATTGTGTGTGTGTTGCCCGTGTCCTCTGCAGTGTGCACCTAAAGCTACGTGGTGTGTCTGTGCTATTTTTCTCAATGATTTTCATCCATATTGCAGGGACCAGACATCACATTAAAGCCGCAAGCAGTTTTAAATTACTTTTTTCTTATAGTAATCTCATTTTGTGCAGGGACAGTTCTAAACACATGCCATTTCACAGGCATACTATAGACACCCAGCAGGTACGAATTTTTCATTTTTTTTTCACTTTAAGCATCATTAAAATCACTGCTCCAAAAAAAACAATAGTTTTTAAAACTTTTTTTTTCCATTGATACATGTTCCCTTGGGCAAGACCCGGGTTCTCAAACCCGTTTTCCGACAATAACTTGCATATTAGGCTTTAAAATTAGCATTTTTAAATTCGAACGTTCGAGTCCCATAGACATCAATGGGGTTCTAAATGTTCGCGCGAACAGTCGGTCCGCTCGAAGGTTCTGGTGCGTTGGGCTCATCCCTAGTAATACATATTATTCCATAAATGTTAACACACACATATGTATGTGTGTGTGAGCTATGGGCAACAAAAGGTACATACATATATAACAACTTAGCGCCACATAGTGGTCTCAATTCATTGGTTCATACATTCGATAAATTCATATATACAGTGGTTGACCGTGATATTGTGTCAATCTCGCTCCCTTTCTCGGTGAGATTGAGCACTTGCGAGCTCCATTGAGCAGCGCCGAGCTGGCTTGCCGCGATGGAGACAAAGCCGTCATAGAAGCGACGGGGATCCGACGCGGATTCCCGCCAATTCTACACGTGGGCAGAGTTTGTTATGAATCCTGAGAAGGAAGTCCCCGCCGGATTTAAAATAAAAATCCGGCATGGGTTCCCCCCTCAGGAGCATAACGGGCCCTTAGGTCTGGTATGGGTTGTAAGGAGACCCCCCTACGCCGAAAAAACGGCGTGGGGGTCCCCCCACAATCCATACCAGACCTGTATCCAAAGCACGCCGGCCGGCCGGTCAGGAGGGGAGTGGGGGCGAGCGAGCGCCCCCCCCCTCCTGAGCCGTACCGGGCAGCATGCCCTCAACATGGGGGGGTCAGGTGCTCTGGGGCAGGGGGCGCACTGCGGCCCCCCCACCCCAGAGCACCCTGTCCCCATGTTGATGAGGACAGGGCCCCTTCCCGACAACCCTGGCCGTTGGTTGTCGGGGTATGCGGGCGGGAGGCTTATCGGAATCTGGAAGCCCCCTTTAATAAGGGGGCCCCCAGATACTGGCCCCCCACCCTAAGTGAATGAGTATGGGGTACATTGTACCCCTACCCATTCACCTGCAGGAAAAGTGTAAACACAAATAAACCACACAGTGTATTGAAATATTTTATTAGTTGGCCGCCGGGGGGGTGTGTATGATCGCTTTTATAAAAGCGCCCCCCTCTGGCAGGCTTCTGCGGGGGGGTGGGTGCCGCTGTTCTTCACCGCCGTCTGGTTCTCTTCCGCCGCCGGGGGGGGGCGCTTTGATAAAAGCGCCCACAACCCGGCGGGCTTCCTTCGACATCTTCGGCGGCGGAGGGGTCTTCTCCCCTCTCCGGGGTCTTCTCCCACTCTCCGGGGGTCTTCTCCGCTCTCCGGGGGTCTTCTTCTTCTTCAGGACTCGCCGCCGCTATCTTCGTGTTAGCTCACCGGAGCATGATGGGACTGCGACATCACAAGACAGGCCTATATAACTCGCTGCGAGCCGCGCGCCAGCCATAACAGCGGAAGGAAGCGTCGCGTCAACATCTGGAGAAGAGAAGAAGAAGAAGACGTCACAGAAGAGGGGACACGCCGCCGCTAGTAATTGAGCTAACATGAAGATAGCGGCGGCGAGTCCTGAAGAAGAAGACCCCCGGAGAGCGGAGAAGACCCCCGGAGAGCCGGAGAAGACCCCCGGAGAGCCGGAGAAGACCCCGGAGAGTGGGAGAAGACCCCGGAGAGTGGGAGAAGACCCCCCCGCCGCCGAAGATGTCGAAGGAAGCCCGCCGGGTGGTGGGCGCTTTTATCAAAGCGCCCCCCCCGGCGGCGGAAGAGAACCAGACGGCGGTGAAGAACAGCGGCACCCACCCCCCCGCAGAAGCCTGCCGGAGGGGGGCGCTTTTATAAAAGCGATCATACACACCCCCCCCCCGGCGGCCAACTAATAAAATATTTCAATACACTGTGTGGTTTATTTGTGTTTACACTTTTCCTGCAGGTGAATGGGTAGGGGTACAATGTACCCCATACTCATTCACTTAGGTTGGGGGGCCGGTATCTGGGGGCTCCCTTATTAAAGGGGGCTTTCAGATTCCGATAAGCCTCCCGCCCGCATACCCCGACAACCAACGGCCAGGGTTGTCGGGAAGGGGCCCTGTCCTCATCAACATGGGGACAGGGTGCTCTGGGGTGGGGGGCCGCAGTGCGCCCCCTGCCCCAGAGCACCTGACCCCCCCATGTTGAGGGCATGCTGCCCGGTACGGCTCAGGAGGTGGGGGGGCGCTCGCTTGCCCCCACTCCCCTCCTGACCGGCCGGCCGGCGTGCTTTGGATACGGGTCTGGTATGGATTGTGGGGGGACCCCCACGCCGTTTTTTCGGAGTAGGGGGGTCTCCTTACAACCCATACCAGACCTAAGGGCCCGTTATGCTCCTGAGGGGGGAACCCATGCCGGATTTTTTTTTTAAATCCGGCGGGGACTTCCTTCTCAGGATTCATAACAAACTCCGCCCACGTGTAGAATTGGCGGGAATCCGCGTCGGATCCCCGTCGCTTCTATGACGCACTCGCTGGAATGTGCTTTTACTATTCCAGCAAAAGCGAGATGTCGGCAGCCTGTCGCCGAGAATTAGCGCGATGCTGTCGTGCTATAAACACATTCTCGGCGGCAGGCACTGTATACATATAAACATCAAAAGCAGGACTTGCAGGGGGGATAAACATAGTATAAAACAGTAAGACCATAATTGATGAGTAAAAAATATTCTGAGTTGATGGTGTAGTATAAAAATATGTCTGCATCCTAAATATTTGACACGTTTCGTGTAAAAAACTTTCATCAGGGGCGGATGCTCAGAAGTATCTATAAAGAATAATAGAATATAATTCGAGATTTTCCTAGCTTGTGATGGAAAATATTAGTTATATGAAGACAGGAGGCGAGTATCTTGCATTAATCTTTCTTTTAATGCCCATAGCAGAAACATTTCCATATTTTTGTAGTATCATAACCCTTTTTCCCAAAAAATGGTGGAAAAAGAAACTACATTTCCCAGCAGTCCCAGCAATTGTGATAGTCACACCTCCCGATGACCTGTATATATAGGACTGCCCTGGTGTATTCCCTCCTCTTTCTTGAAGCGAATACTTAGGAAAGAACTCCAAACACGGTTCTTCGGCCAGCCGGCCAATCCCGTCGTGATGTCGGAATAATGTAGTAGACTTACTGCAACCATGCTGTTAAGAACTCCAACCGGGAGTAGAACAGAAATTTTGTCCCAACGGGGGCTCGAGATCAGCGTCCACAGGATTTCAGTATGGAGATTCAATATCCTGAAAAGAGAATAAATATTCGTGATAGGGTGGGTCGGGAGGGAAGATACTCGCCTCCTGTCTTCATATAACTAATATTTTCCGTCACAAGCTAGGAAAATCTCGAATATTGTACGCCATACCTATGGGGTAATGACAGAGAATGAGACATGATTCTCTGGTCTAAAGAAAAATTGACGAAAAGTCGACTCTGACAACCAGTCGGCCGCCAATAAGAGGTCCGATAGGGAACCCCCTGAATTAACCACCTTAGTGGCCATCGCCCCTCTGGTGGAGTGTGCACCAAAGAGGGATACATCTATACCCGACATCTCCATCACCAGTCTCACCCATCTGGCTAAGGTGGCAGAAGACACCGGCTGGTGTGGTTGTACATATGAGATTAGTAACTGTGAGAAGTCCGGAGAACGTAGAGTCGTTGTGCTTGATTCGTATGTCTGCAGACAGCGGACCACTCACAGTTGAGGGTGCGATTGGAAGAAAGGGTAAAAAACTGAGTGTAAGTTAGTTGTGGTTCTGCGAACCACTGAGAACCTAACTCTTTCTGGAGAGAATTGTCGCCTGGAAATATCCAGGGCTCTCACGTCTGAGACTCTTTTTACGAGGGCATAATAGCATAGTAAGTTTCAGGGATAGAATCTTTAAGGAAAATCGATCGTTGTCTTCCCAAGAGGAAAACATCTGGAGGACCTTGGACACATCCCAGGTCGACTGGTAGCGTGGGCGTGGAGGCCGCTTATATTTTACACCGTGGAGTAGACGACATACCAGTGGATGTTTGCCAATAGGTAAAGAATCTACCGGACAATGGTATGCCGAGATAGCAGATCTGTAAACATTGAGGGAGCTATATGCTTTTCCCGTATCGTAGGACTCCGCCAAGTAGTTTACTACCGAGGAGACAGGGGCCTGAATGGGATCAATCTGTCGTTGATCACACCAACGAACCCATAACCCCCAGGCAGATCGATATTCCGATCTAGTCCCTGGGGCCCAAGCCAAGGTGAGGAGGTCTCTAGCCGATTGTGAAAAGTCTGTACCCGAATCCGGCACCCCGAAACCAACCATGCAAGGAGAGGTAGTTTGCCTTCCAACAGTAACGGGTGTAGACCCTTGTTTGGATTCGTCAACAGATGTGTTGATTGGGGAAGGAGTCTGGGATAGTCGATCGACATCCCCAGAATCCGAGGGAACCACGGTTGCGTCGGCCACTAAGGAGTGACCAGAGCAACCATCGCCCCCTGATTGACTATGTGAAGAAGTAGCCTGGTGATTAGTGTGAAAGGAGGAAACGCATAATGTATCCCCTCGGGCCACATTTGAAAAAATGTGTCCACTGCTACTGCTTCTGGATCCGGCCTCCAGCTGTAAAAACGGAGTAACTGCCGGTTGAGTCTCGAGGCGAAAAGATCTGTGTGAAATGGACCCCACAGATGTTGTATTGCTAGGAAAACCGACCTGTCCAATGTCCAGTCGCTGGAATCGGTCAGGTAACGGGAGTTCCAGTCTGCCACACAGTTGGACACCCCTGGAATGTATTCTTTACGCTACCGGGATAATGTCGCGGGATAGGCAGAAATTCCAGAATTCGGACGCGATGTCCACTAATATTTTGGATCTCGTGCCCCCTAGGCGGTTTGGCCTGTCGGCTCGCATCTGATTCCAAGATGACGTCCGGCCGAGAGCTGAAGATTGTCTTGCCGTTCCATTCTCCCCTCACAGCATGTTGAAGCCACCACCGCAATTCCTCCTCTGCTTCCCCTACAAAGATTGACAAAGGCGGAACCCAGTAACGTGAGTGAAGGACGCCAGGATCCGTGGAGAGGATTGTACCCACCCCCCTGCCTAATACAGAGCGGTGAGAGACGCCGTCCATTTGATCCAATAAGTCCGCAATGAATGTGACTACATGCCGGTTTTGATCTGACAGTTTGTAAGTGTACATCTATATGGATTATCTATATACAGAGATTAATTAAAAGTTGAAACAGTATTACACTATGTCCGATCTTTTTGTTTACATCTGCTGAACATTGGGCATTTACTCGTTTGGAGTGAGGAGGTATATATCAGGAGATCACCTTGGATCCTGCTATCTTATGGGCTTTTGTTTATCTGGTTGCTGGTAAGAGGCTTTCTTTAGAGGGGCTGCTATCCACACCCCCCCCCCCTCCTTTCTCTGCACACGATTGGTGGTGGATCTTCTGGCAACTACAAGATCATATGTCTTTTTCCTCCTTGGGATTAATCGGACTATTTATTATTACTGTTTTACCTTGTTTTGATTTTTCCTCTATAGAGATTTGTAGATTACATAGATTAAACCAGGTCATTAATTATTTTATATATATGTTGTATTAGACATATATACTAGCGCTGCCTGGTGGATGCTAAGTATTTTTAAGCACGGCTTTGTATTTTTAGTAATTTACCCCATGTTGATATTCTTGATACCATCTAGGTATTTTTAGGTAGCAGCTTACCACTGATAAGTGACAATTTAAATAGATTTTAGATTTTGTTGGCTGAATATTCCAAAAGCGCTTGATTGGTCCGTTTTGGGACAGTGTGCCCCGTTTTTTGCTCATTACTGATCACTATTAAGATAAGGGCAGAAATACCAATGCACATAATACTGCATAATAAGGATTGTTTTCGAGTAAACAGGACCTGAGTGCGCTCACTGTAGCACAACACAACCACAGGACAGGAGGAGTAAAAGGAAGAGAGAAAAGGGGAAGAGGAAAGAGAAGAAAAGAGAAAAAAGAAAAAACAGGTAGGAAAAACAAACCAAAAATGAAGAAGGAAAGACCTTTTAGAATAATAGTGAAACCAGTAGCTGAAGGCAGTAACATAGCCATGGCTCTCCTACACTTTCACAATCGCCAGCTACCACTTGGAACATTGTGCAACACAACACCCCCAATAGTTTGTCCACACCTCTCATACCATCGGCCTGTGTTTTTGAACGGGCCATAATTAGGAGATCGTCCAGATAGATTATCAGGCGTACTCCTCTGCATCGTAGTGCAGCCACTACTGGTTTCATTATTTTTGTGAAGCACCATGGGGCTGATGATAGGCCGAAGGGTAGGCACGTAAACTGGCACATACGGGACCACCATAGGAATCTTAGAAATCTTTGGGAAGAGGGATGCATCGGTATCGTGAGATACGCATCCTTTAAATCTATTTTGACCAGCCAATCTCCCGGATCAGAAGGTCTCTCAATAGATGTATTCCCTCCATTTTGAAATGGTGGTACGTCACGTGTTAGTTTAGTTCTCTTAGATTTATTACCGGTCGGTAGCCTCCCTCTTTTTTCTTCACTAAGAAAAGGTTGCTTACGAAACCTGGAGACAAAGGATCTACTTCTATCACCGCTTGTTTTAAAACGAGGTCCTGTAATTCCCCGTCTATGAGATGTGCATTTGGTCTGAGAAATGCATGGGGTGTGGATGTACCGACATGACCGGTAGAGATATGAAGTCTATGTTGTAACTCGCTACTGAGGACAGTATCCAAGTGTCTGCTGTAATCGTGTACCAGACGTAAGTAAAATGTCTCAGTCTGCCCCCTATCGGTATATGAGTATGATAATTCATTGATGTACTCACCGGTGGGTGGGCGGGATCTGGGGAAACCTCTGCCCCCTCGAACTCTCCATGGACGTCCTCTAGGAGGGAAAAATGGAGCTGGTTGTGCCACCGGAACGGAGTATTGCTGCTGCACGGGCGAGTAGGAATGAGCGGATGCCCTAGGGTAGGCCCTGTAGTAATTGCCTCGGCCGGCAGATCGGCCTCTCCCTCTGCCGGCCCTGTTAAAAACCTTAGGCATAGAGCCCGACTTCTTTAGGGATGTTTGGGCTTTGTCCAAACTATTGAACAGACCTACAAACCTATTGATGTTCTTCATCAGGTCGTCTCCGAATAGAAGGCCCTCAGCTGAGGGGCCTGGTTCAGACTCCGCTAAATGTGAAGTTGCGGGTCAAGTTTCATCAAAAA
>JAJQKJ010002256.1:0-39365 GCA_029574335.1 Rana kukunoris
TCTGTTTACATCACATGATCAGCCGTCATTGGCCGACAGCCGATCACGTGGTAAGGGGTCGGGATCGCCCCCTTACTCCGATCTGTGATCAGCCGGGTCTCAGTGACTCGCTGATCACAGAGCGCGCCACGCTCACGCCCTGCAGGGGGCACGCATGCCGCTCGAGAACGGGAGGGCGCTTATAGCGCGGATGGGAGGTGGTTAAAATACTTCTTTATTTATTTAATGATTCCTTACAGTATTACTTATTATAACATTACTACTCATTGTTAAAAATAATTAAGACATACAATTAATATATATCTTATTTATTTAATACCAAAAAAATATATAAAATAAATAAGATAAAAATAATAACAAATAATAATAAGTAAAAAAATCTATAATTTAATCTAATCTAAAAAAAAAAAAAAATAAAATGGTTATATACTACCAAAAATTAATTGTGTGAATACAATGTTGCTGGAGGAGGTGATTGTCAGTCCAACTATCACAGCTTTAAAAACTGAAAATGTACATCTTCACATTTGTTTTTGTTATGTAAGAAATTTTTAGTCTTTTATATAATAGAGGTTGTTAAATACTACCAAAAAATAAATAATTTAAAAAAAAAAAAAAAAAGGTCAGCAAAGAAATATTTTAAACAAATTTTAATCCAGACAGAAGTTTACACTCGGCGCTCCGATTTTTTAAAATAAAATTGAAGCAATTGAGATAAAAAATTCAGAAAAAAAATAGAAAAATCTGATTTATTAAAAAATAATAATATTTTTTTTTTATTAGAATGGATGAAGATCTGAGTATTTTTTTTTTTTACATACATTCTTATTTTCACGCCATTTATAGATACGAGAATTCCCGTCCTCCTTTTATACATGAATCGCATCTGCGGAGCGATGTGCGATCTGTGGAGTTTTAGCCCAGGAAGAGAATCGAGGAGGGGGGGGGAGGGGAGGGGAGGGATGAGGACTTGATAACTCCCGGCATTGTTAGCATCTGCTGAAGGGTGAGGGGGAGGGATGAGGACTTGATAACTCCCGGCATTGTTAGCACTCTTCCTGCCTAACCCCGTATCCTGTATTCACTATACAAACATTCCTCCCTCCTCCGAAATTCTGTCCACTGGCTGCATACAGCGACCCTCTGCGACTCCTTCACACCGATCTATATTTAATGCGTTTTTTTTTTTAGTTGGCATAAAAGCGGAAGAAAAATGCATGGAAAATACATCCCTTTAAATCCTACAGAACTCGGGTGCTGCGGGTGGCGTGCGGTTTTCTTTTTAAAGTACGGCATGCTTGGTGCGCTTTCCAAAAACGCACCAAAAAGGCATCTCATTGATTTCTATAGAAAACACACCAAAAAAAAAAACGCTTTAAAAAAAACAAAAAAAAAAAACAACCACTGTGTGGATCTAAAATGTGATAAAAAATGCATCTAAAACACAGAAAAAAATGCATCTACAATGTGTTTTTAAAAGCATCTCAATTAATTGTCCAAAAAAAATGCTCAGGTGTGTGACAAAAATGGAGTCAGGCGTACAAATGAAAAAAATGCATCTAAAATGTAATAAAAAGGCATCTAAAATGTGATAAAAATGCATCTAAAATGTGACAAAAAAGCATCTAAAATGTCACAAAAATGCACCTAAAATGTCACAAAAATGGATCTAAAACACAGAAAAAATGGATCTAAAATGTGATAAAAATGCATCTAAAACACAGAAAAAAATGCATCTAAAATGTAATAAAAATGCATCTAAAATGCAGCGAAAATACATCTAAAATGTGACAAAATAGCATCTACAGTGTAACAAAAATGCATCTAAAACGCAGCGAAAATGCATCAAAAATTTGATAAAAATGCATCTAAAATGTAATAAAAATGCACCTAAAATGTGACAAAAATGCATCTAAAATACAGAAAAAAATGGATCTAAAATGTAATAAAAATGCATCTAAAATGTGACAAAGATGCACCTAAAATGTAATAAAAATGCATCTAAAATGTGATAAAAATGCAGCAAAAAATGTGACAAAAATGTCGTATCCAAAGTTGCACTTAAAAGTCGCGTGACGTAGAAGTGTGAAGGGAGTCTTACACCCCAATTACCACTTGCCATGCGACCTTGGACATCAAAGTCGCATAACACATCGTTCCCCCGTACTTTCCAATGATAAACATCCATATAGGCGCGACTTAAAGCCACAGCGACTTCAGAGCAGTTCCTGCACTACTTTGGTCTGATTTTCAGGCATAGACTTCAAAGATAACCCCTCAAAAGTTGCACGAAAGTCGCACCTGAATGCGACAGTTGTCCATTATCGTTGGTCAAAGCCGCATCCAAAGTTACGTCAGAGTCGCACTCCCAAGTCGCACGGTCATAGAAGTGTGAACGGTGTCTTAAAGTGAAGACTGAATCCCTGACGAAGGGAGCGTCGGGCTCCTGAAACGCGTCAGCTTTTTATTCCTTTGAGTATCTAATAACATTATCTGCGATTATTTGAACGGTCTGCGTGTCGCTCTCATTGCGGCTTAGATAGCTGAACTTTGCTCGACCCCCCTCCCCCACCCTCGCAGTCTGATTCGGGAGAGCAGCCTTATCGAAGCGCGTCAGTCCGATCAATGCGATTTCCTTTCACAACAAAACTGGTTACCAAACATTTTCAAACATCTGGCGACTCGGATGTACAAATCTCCAAAACAAAAGAAAACAAATCTGCATTTCTGACTACAAGGACTGCGACGAAGCAGACCTGTGCTGATTGGCTGCCGGTGCCGACAGCATTGAGGCCATTGGCTGCACACGAGAGTCAGGCGATTTACATTCAACCGCTTCACAGTGTATCGACCCGATCGTTTCCAATCAAAAGAACAAAAAATTTTTAAAAAACTGTCATTTCGAAGAAAATAGAAAAAGACATAAAAACAAATTCCGAATCCAACAAAATAACGAGATTAACAAATCAAAATAAAACACATTTTTTTCATGCACACGTCTCCCCTCCCCCCCCCCCCCACACCACCATATGTATCAGGGATCAGTACGCAGTTCAGGGATCAGTAGGGAGTGACATTGTAGGCAGTTCAGGGATCAGTAGGGAGTTCAGAAAATCAGTAGGGAGTGACAATGTATGCAGTTCAGGGATCAGTAGGGAGTGACAATGTAGGCAGTTCAGGGATCAGTAGGGAGTGACAATGTAGGCAGTTCAGGGATCAGTAGGGAATGACAATGTATGAAGTTCAGGGATCAGTAGGGAGTTCAGGAATCAGTAGGGAGTGACAATGTATGAAGTTCAGGGATCAGTAGGGAGTAATATTGAGGCAGTTCAGGATCAATAGATCAGTAGGGAGTTCAGACAATGGGAGTATATTGGGGAGTTCAGGGGATCAGTAGGGAGTAATATTGTAGGCAGTTCAGGGATCAATAGGGAGTGACATTGTAGGGAGTTCAGGGATCAATAGGGAGTGATATTGTAGGGAGTTCAGGGATCAGTAGGGAGTGATATTGTAGGCAGTTCAGGGATCAGTAGGGAGTGATATTGTAGGCAGTTCAGGGATCAGTAGGAATTAGGGAGTTCAGGGATCAGTAGGGAGTGATATTGTAGGGAGTTCAGGGATCAGTAGGTAGTGATATTGTAGGGAGTTCAGGATCAGTAGGGAGTAATATTGTAGGCAGTTCAGGGATCAATAGGGAGTGACATTGTAGGGAGTTCGGATCAATAGGAGTATATTGGGAGTTCAGATATAGGGAGTAATATTGTAGGGAGTTCAGGGATCAGTAGGGAGTGATATTGTAGGGAGTTCAGGGATCAGTAGGGAGTAATATTGTAGGCAGTTCAGGGATCAATAGGGAGTGACATTGTAGGGAGTTCAGGGATCAGTAGGGAGTGATATTGTAGGGAGTTCAGGGATCAGTAGGGAGTGATATTGTAGGAGTTCAGGGATCAGTAGGGAGTGATATTGTAGGGAGTTTCAGGGATCAGTAGGGAACAAGGATTCTACGACAAGTAAGCACACTCGGATCCCTTTATATGTGTCAGTTACGGGTTGATTTTTCTCTCCGCTCCTCTAGATCACGGGAAGTTCCCCAGTGAATGTCCATCTGTTGTGGCACTACAATTGCCAGCAAGCCTTGCCAGCTAAAGATCATCTATGGTCAGGGTAGGAAGGCATCCTGGGACTTGTAGTTCCACAGCAGCTGGCAGTCTACTGGTCACCTTGACCTATGAAGGGGCTCCAGCGATTGATCTCCTTCTAAATTCATCTGATCATCACCTAGAACCCTCCAAAGATGCCTCCTCCTTCTGGGGTCATACAGAACCCTTCAGAGATGCCCTCTTTTTTTGCTCCAAAGATCCTTGTTGGGTCACCATAACCCTCCAGATGCCCTTTTTTGTGGGGGTCACCCCCTCCAGAGATGCCCCCTTTTTTGTGGAGTTACACAGAACCCTCCAAAGATGCCTCCTGCTTGTGGGGTCACACAGAACCCTCCAGAGATGCCCCCTTTTTGTGGGGGTCACACAGAACCCTCCAGAGATGCCTCCTCCTTGTAGGGTCACACAGAACCCTCGAGTGATGCCCCCTTTTGTGGGGGTCAGACAAAACCCTTCAGAGATGCCTCCTCCTTGTGGGGTCCCACATTACCTAACCCCCCCCCCAAAGTCCCATTCTCAGTTCCTACCTGTCAGGGTCAGCCTCTGGCACCTCCTGGGGGGCACTTTGCACCTCCTGCTGCCCCGTCTCCTCTTCCTTGCCCACCTCCTCCTCCGTGCCGGCTTTGGGGGTCTCCTCGCTGGCCTGCAGGTGCTCGATGATGTTGTTGTGCTGGTGCCAGGACGGGACGGCTCGGTGGTGCTGGTGGACGGGGGTTGGCCCTGGCACGGGGGCCAGGATGTTGTGGACGGGGCTGTTGCCTTTCTTCAGCCCATTCCTGTCCCGCGAGTGGCTCTTCAGCCTATTGTGGACGGGGGTCCCTCTGTGCTCATATCCTTCCTGCTGGAGGCATCCCCCGGAGCCCGGGGAACCCTGCGAAGGGTGGCTGAACCACCTCCAGCGCAGCCGGAGAATCTGCTTGACGTCGAAGTCCTTCTTCCCGGAGACCGACATGGTCGCGACGGCGCCAAAAAAAAAAAAAAAATACCTAGACGAGCCCGCAGCCGATTATTCCTCCTCCCGCTCGCTCGGGATTAATTCAGCTCCTCTTCGCCTCGTGCATGAGGAGAGCAGCAGATTGTAGGAGCTCTGGCAGTGCCGCTTGCACCTCCAACCCATGCTAAGCTGCCACTGCCACCGCCACCGCCGCCGCTGCTAACAGTGGAGGTGGGACAGCATTCTGCCAGGGGGGGCGACTAAATCAGCTTATGAACAAGGAAAGTCGCTGCAAGAGACCCCCCACCATCACCGGCTGATGGGTTCAATGACTGAGGAGCTCTCTTACCTAAGCTCAGCCGCACATGATCTCCTCCTGAGTGAGCCCCCCCACCCTCTGCAATTCACCGTGCAAGCAAAGCACGTCAGACCCCAGCAGGTCCTGCCGGCCAGCTTGGGGAGGGAGGGGGGGGGGAGCTGATTCCAAGGGATGGGGATGGCGCCGGTGCGATAGATCGATTGTCATTCAGGAAAATGACCAAAAGCACAATTTTATTATCTCATCTCTGGATTTTGTTAATAGATAAAAACGTAAAAAAAATTAAAGGCACCCCCAATACTCAAAAAAAAATGCTCTTGGGGGAGTGAAAATAAAAATATGTAAAAAATATATAAATAAAAATATGTAAAAAATATATAAATAAAAATATGTAAAAATATATAAATAAAAAAATATATAAATAAAAATAATATATAAATAAAAAAAATATATAAATAAAAAATATATATATATATAAAAACATACATATATATATATATAAAATTTTAATATAAAAAAAAATACCCCCCCATGCACAATTTTATTTCTCAACCTGGATTTTGTTGATAGATAGAAAAGTAGAAAAAAAATTAAAGGCACCCCCAATACTCAAAAAATAAATAAAAAAAAATGCTCTAGAAGGGGAAGTGAAAAAAAAAAAACATAAATAAAAATATGTAAAAAAAATATATAAATAAAAAAATATACAAATATATAAAATGTTAATATATATATATAAAAAACAAACAAAAAAAATACCCCCCACCCCCCCATGCACAATTTTACTTCTCAACCTGGATTTTGTTAATAGATAAAAATGTCAAAAATTAAAGGCACCCCTAATACTCTAGAACGGGAAGTGAAAAAAAGAAAAACAGAAATAAAAATATGTAAAAAGTATACATAAATAAAAATATGTAAAAAGTATACATAAATAAAAATATGTAAAAAGTATACATAAATAAAAATATGTAAAAAGTATACATAAATAAAAATATGTAAAAAGTATACATAAATAAAAATATGTAATATATATATATATATATATATATATATATATATATATATATATATATATATAAAATAGATAAGATATAGATAAAAATGTAAAAAATGAAAAGGCACCCCTAATACAAACAAAATCAAAAAACACACACTCAAAAAATTCTCTAGAAATAAATACAAATATATAAAAATATATAAAATTAAAACATATATAAAAAAAAAAATATTTCTTAACCTTGATTTTGTTTATAGATACAAAATCAAAAGCACTGCATCACCCCCCCCCCCCCCCCCACTAAAAATGCTATAGAGGGGAAGTGGGGGAAAAAAACAAATACAAATATATAAATAGAAATATATAAAAAAAAATATATGAATAAAAATATATAAAATGAAAATATATATAAAAATATACCCCCCTCTCTCTCTCCTCCTCTCCCACCCCCTCTCTTCTTCTCTCTCTCCCTCCCCCTCTCCCTCCTCTCACCCCCCCCTCTCTCTCTCTCTCGATCACCCCCCTCTCTCTCATCCCCCCCTCTCTCTCTCATCCCCTCCCTCTCTCTCTCATCCCCCCCTCTCTCTCTCATCCCCCCCTCTCTCTCTCATCCCCCCCTCTCTCTCTCATCCCCCCCTCTCTCTCTCATCCCCCCTCTCTCTCTCATCCCCCTCTCTCACATCCCCCCTATCTCTCTCTCTCTCTCTCTCTCCCTCTCCCTCTCCCTCTGTCTCTCTCCCTCCTCTGTCTCTCTCATCCCCCTCTCTCTCATCCCCCCCTCTCTCTCTCATCCCCCCTCTCTCTCATCCCCCCCTATCTCTCTCTCTCTCCCTCTCCTCTCCCCTCTGTCTCTCTCCCTCCTCTGTCTCTCTCATCCCCCTCTCTCTCATTCCCCCCTCTCTCTCTCTCTCTCTCGATTTTCTCTTGTTTCTATCCCCCTTATTTCCTCTCTCTCTCTCTATCTCTCTCTCTCTCCAATTTAATCTCTCTCTCTCTCTCTCTCTCTCATTTCTCTCTTTGTCACTCTCTCTCTCTCTCTTGCTCTCTCTCCCTTCCTCCTTTTTTGTCTCTTTCTTTTCCTCTCTCTCCTTTTTTCCTTTTTTCTCCCCCCTCTCCCACGTCTGTTTCTCTCTCCCCATCTCTCATATCTCCCCCCCCCCTCTCTCTACTTTTTCTTGTTTCTCACTCTCTTTTCTCTTTGGCTCTTTCTCCGCTCTCTCTCTCTCTCCCTTCCTCTCCTTTTCTCGCTCTTATTCTCTCTCTCTCTCTCCCTTCCTCTCCTTTTCTGCATCACCCCCCCCCCCACTAAAAATGCTATAGAGGGGAATTGGGGGAAAAAAACAAATACAAATATATAAATAGAAATATATAAAAAAAATATATGAATACAAATATATAAAATGAAAATATATATAAAAATATACCCCCCTCTCTCTCTCCTCCTCTCCCACCCCCTCTCTTCTTCTCTCTCTCCCTCCCCCTCTCCCTCCTCTCACCCCCCCTCTCTCTCTCTCGATCACCCCCTCTCTCTCATCCCCCCCTCTCTCTCTCATCCCCTCCCTCTCTCTCTCATCCCCCCCTCTCTCTCTCTCATCCCCCCCCTCTCTCTCTCATCCCCCCCTCTCTCTCTCATCCCCCCCTCTCTCACATCCCCCCCTATCTCTCTCTCTCTCTCCCTCTCCCTCTCCCCTCTGTCTCTCTCCCTCCTCTGTCTCTCTCATCCCCCCTCTCTCTCATTCCCCCCTCTCTCTCTCTCTCGATTTTCTCTTGTTTCTATCCCCCTTATTTCCTCTCTCTCTCTCTATCTCTCTCTCTCTCCAATTTAATCTCTCTCTCTCTCTCTCTCTCTCATTTCTCTCTTTGTCCCTCTCTCTCTCTCTCTTGCTCTCTCTCCCTTCCTCCTTTTTTGTCTCTTTCTTTTCCTCTCTCTCCTTTTTTTCCTTTTTTCTCCCCCCTCTCCCACGTCTGTTTCTCTCTCCCCATCTCTCATATCTCCCCCCCCCTCTCTCTACTTTTTCTTGTTTCTCACTCTCTTTTCTCTTTGGCTCTTTCTCCGCTCTCTCTCTCTCTCCCTTCCTCTCCTTTCTCGCTCTTATTCTCTCTCTCTCTCTCTCCCTTCCTCTCCTTTTCTCGCTCTTATTCTCTCTCTCTCTCTTTCCCTTCCTCTCCTTTATTCTCTCTCTCCTTTTCTTGCTCTTCTCTCTTTCTCTCTCTCTCCCTTCCTCTCCTTTTCTCGCTTTTCTCTCTTTCTCTCTCTCTCCCTCTCCTTTTCTCGCTTTTCTCTCTTTCTCTCTCTCTCCCTCTCCTTTTCTCGCTTTTCTCTCTTTCTCTCTCTCTCCCTTCCTCTCCTTTTCTCGCTTTTCTCTCTCTCTCTCTCTCCCTTCCTCTCCTTTTCTCGCCTTTATTCTCTCTCTCTCTCTCTCTTCTCTCTCTCTCTCTCTCTCTCTCTCTCTCTCTACCTCTCCTTTTCTCGCTCTTCTCTCTCTCTCTCTTCCTCTCCTTTTCTCGCTCTTATTCTCACTCTCTCTCTATCTTGCCCCCTCTACGTCTGCTCTATTTCTTCCTCTCTCTTGTTCTCATCCTCTCTCTATTTAAAAAAAAAATCTCTCTCTGCTTTCTCTCGTTGGCTCTTTCTCCACCCCCCCTTTTTACTTCTCTCTATTCCTTTTGTTTTCACTCTCTTTTTCCTTTTCCATCTCTTTTTTTTCTCTCTACTTGTTCTTGTTTTTCACCCCCTCTTTTCTATTTGGCTTTTTCTCCCCCCCTTTAATTCTCTCTTTTCCCCCCTCTCCCTCTCTCTCTCCCCCTCTCTCCCTCCCTCTCTCTCTCTCTCTCTCTTTGCCTCTCTCTCTCTCCCCCCTTCTCCCTCTGTCATTCCTCTTTCCTATAGATGGAAACATAAATATCACACGTTCATCTCTCAGCACCAGGAGGTCACACAGGGACACCATGGGAAACTTTTTTTTTTCCCTGTACAATGAGTTTTATTTTTCCTCATATATAAACCCCCGCCATTTCCTCCCTGCAGGTTGGAGTACCCCTACAATCCCATCCCCCGTCCTGTCACCTTCCATTGACGGCCATGTGACGAGTGTCCTGTAGAAGGAGCCGGTGAGTTGTCATATTCGGCTCCCTATCTCCGACTGCTACGGAAGTCACGTGGCGGCCAGCTGCGCATGCGCGATGCGTTCCAATGGATTTACGACAGTACACAGCAGTGAAACCTCGGTCGGCATCCAGGCTCTTTCCTTAACATCCCCGTGGATTGGAGGATGTTAAAAAAAGAGCCCGGAGGCCGAGTGAGCGGAGCGAGCACGTGGGGCCGACTGGCCACTTTCCTCAAATTCCACGTCGCCCTGAATTCCGGGTTCACTGGTGTGTACTGTCGTAAATCTATTGGCACGCATCGCGCATGCGCAGTTCGCCACCACATGACTTCCGCAGCATTCTATGATAGGGAGCAGAAAATGACAACGCAGCGGGCCCGGCACCGGGAGGGACATGGAGGACTACAGAGCTCCTCTCCCTTCTCATGGCGGATAAATGTTATTAAACAGAACATTTATGGATCTTTCGGAATTAGACGGCGGCTCATTATTCCCGCCTTCGCTCGCTTTTCTTTACATCAATTTATTCTCTCCATCGATGTTCAAGACGATTTCAAGAGAAGACATTTATCTTAAAGGCCATTACATGGGAGGGGGAGGGGGAGGCAGAGTGCGATCTGTCTCTCCGAGGATTGAGGAGAACGCACTTCATAAACGCACAGAACTCACAGCTTGTTTATTTCTTCCTCAAGCTGGTTGATTTTTTACTTTATTAATTCGACACGATCGGCTTTTGGATGATTGGTTTCAACTATGACCCTATGGACCCGATATTGTATAGACATGGAGATGTCCTTATGTCTTTTTCTAGCCCCGATGAAGGGGGGAATTTTCAGACACTCCAAATGTGTTGGCAACTCTTTGGTTTGTCCTCCTGTCTTTTATTGCAATAAAGTTGTATTTGCCCCATCAATAGCCGCCAGTTTGCCCCATCAAACGACGACAGTTTGCCCCATCAAACGACGACAGTTTGCCCCATCAAACGACGACAGCTTCCCCCGAATAAACAACGACAGCTTCCCTCGATTAAACGACGACAGTTTGCCCCATCAAACGACGACAGCTTCCCCCGAATAAACAACGACAGCTTCCCTCGATTAAACGACGACAGTTTGCCCCATCAAACGATGACAGCTTCCCTTGATTAAACGACGACAGTTTGCCCCATCAATAGCCGACAGCTTGCCCCATCAAACGACGACAGTTTGCCCCATCAAACGACAACAGTTTGCCCCATCAAACGACGACAGCTTCCCCCGATTAAACGACGACAGTTTGCCCCATCAATAGCCGACAGCTTGCCCCATCAAACGACGACAGTATGCCCCATCAAACGACGACAGCTTCCCTCGATTAAACGACGACAGCTTGCCCCATCAAACGACGACAGCTTCCCCCGATTAAATGACGACAGCTTCCCCCGATTAAATGACGACAGCTTCCCCCGATTAAACGACGACAGCTTCCCCCGATTAAACGACGACAGCTTCCCCCGATTAAACGACGACAGCTTCCCCCGATTAAACGACCACAGTTTGCCCCATCAAACGATGACAGCTTCCCCCGAATAAACAACGACAGCTTCCCTCGATTAAACGACGACAGCTTCCCCCGATCAAACGACGACAGTTTGCCCCATCAAATGCCGCCAGTTTGCCTCATCATACATTAGGTCCCCATCAGAGCCCCTACTTACATCAGGGTCCTCATCAAAGTCCCATCATACATCAGGGTTCCCATCAGAATCACTCCTTACAGAGTTTCCAACAGGGTCCCCTGTTACATCAGGGACCCCCTATACATTTCGGTCCCCATCACATCTTACTCCAGGGGCCCTATCAGAGTCCCTCCATAATTTAGAAACCTCATCAAAGTCCCTTCATACATCAGGGACCCCCTCTACATTTAGGTCCCCATCAAGGTCCCCTCTTACATCAGGGTCTCCATCAGAACCCCCCCATAATTTAGGACCCTCATCAAAGTCCCATCATACATCAGGGTTTCCATCAGAGTCCCTCCATACACCAGGGTCCCATCAGTGTCCCCCCCTTACATTAGGGTCCCTATCAGAGTCCTCCCATACATCAGGATCCCCCCTTACATCAGGGTTTCCATCAGGGTCCCCCTATAAATTTAGGTCCCCATCAGAACCCCCCTCCCATAACTTAGGATACTCATCATACAACCATCATACATCAGGGTCCCCATCAAAGTCCCTCCATACATCGGGGTCCCTAGCAGAGTCCTCCATACATCAGGGTCCCTAGCAGAGTCCTCCATACATCAGGGTCCCTAGCAGAGTCCTCCATACATCAGGGTCCCTAGCAGAGTCCCCCATACATCAGGGTCCCCATCAGAGTCCCTCTATAAATTAGGACCCTCCTCAAAGTCCCATCATACATTGGGTCCCCATCAGAGTCCCTCCATAAATTAGGACCCTCATCAAAGTCCCTCCATACATCAGGGTCCCCATCAGAGTCCCTCCATAATTTAGGACCCTCATACAAGTCCCATCAAATATCAGGGTCCCCATCAGAGTCCCTCCATACATCAGAGTCCCCTCAGATATCAGGGTCCGAATCAGAGTCCCTCCATAATTTCGGACCCTCGTCAAAGTCCCATCATACATCAGGGTCCCCATCAGAGTCCTTCCATAATATGGAATTTTCATCTAAGTCCCTCCATACATCAGGGTCCCCATCAGGGTCCCTCCATAATTTAGGACCCTCATCAAAGTCCCATCATACATCAGGGTCCCCATCAGAGTCCCTCCATAAATTAGGACCATCATCAAAGTCCCTCCATACATCAGGGTTTCCATCAAAGTCCCTCCATAAACCAGGTTCCCATCAGCGTCCCCCCCTTACATTGGGGTTCCCATTAGAGTCCCTCCATAATTTAGGACCCTCGTCAAAGTCCCATCATACATCAGGGTCCCCACCAGAGTCCCTCCATAATTTAGGACCCTCATCAAAGTCCCATCATACATTGGGTCCCCATCAAAGTCCCTCCATATATCAGGGTCCCCATCAGAGTGCCTCCATACATCAGGGTCCCAATCAGAGTCCCTCTTACATCAGAAGCAGGGTCCATAGGTGCACATTGGGGATAAGTCATTGTCCCCATCTGGGGGGCCAGATACAATCTTGTGGCAGGCCGGATGTGGCCCTCGGGCCGTAGTTTGGAGATCTTGGTGGCAGAGGACCAGGCACACCACTGGGGACTGAGACCTGAGCAGAAACATCCTCACATTCCTCATTCCTCCGCACGCTTAGAATATGTAAATCATCCCGAAAATAATCCGAGCAAAAATACTCAAATCTCCAAAAATATTCCTTGGGAGACGGCGGAGCCTGGCACGTGCGGGATGTCAGAGCGATCGCCTTCTCCGCGCACGGAGCGTCACGTGTACAGCGGAGTCAATCACCGGCGTATATTTAGACTCCGCATCCAGAAGACAGGGTGTTATTTTTGCTTCACGCGTCAGTGGCCGGAGGTGGCGGAATCGGGGGCCCCGGATTATTTCATTGATGTACAGTGCGCCTGATCTATTTCCTAAAATCGCTCTCCCCTCCCCCCTCGCTCTCCTCTCTGGCTGCGCTTAGCGTGCGAGGTGCTCATTAGAAAAGCAAATCAGGTGAGATGACAAATATTAAGTTCATGAATTTTCCATGATTCAGAAGCAGCTCCTCCGAGTGTGATCGGATACCGATCCCCCCTGCGTCATGCCAGAAATTCAACCGCGTTTATCCCCCCCCCAATAGAAACATATAAGAGCGATGGCAGGAAAAGGACCATGAGGTCCATGGAGTCTGCCCCGTTGTTCTAGATCTATGTTTGTCTGCCGACTGACTCCCTACCTCTGTGGCATGTGTGGAGTGCATGTGTCAGGTGTATGCAACATGCCGGGGTCAGGTGTATGTAATGTACTGAGTGCAGGGGCCAGTTGTATATAACATGCAGGGCTCAAGAGTGGGTAATGTATAAATTAAGGGGTCAGGTTTATGTAATGTACCGAGTGCAGGCGTCAGGTGTATGTAACATGCAGAGGTCAGGTGTATGTAACATGCAGGGGTCAGGTGTATGTAATGTATTGAGTGCAGGGGCCAGGTGTATGTAACATGCAGGGGCCAGGTTTGTGTAATGTACTGAGTGCAGGTGTATATAACATGCAGGGGACAGGAAGGGGTGATATACAAGGCGAGGGGTCAGTTGTATAATGTACCGAGTGCAGGGGTCAGGTGTATGTGACATGCAGGACTCAGGAGTGGGTGATTTATAAAATGAGGGGTCAGGTTTATGTAATGTACAGAATGCAGGGGTCGGGTGTATGTAACATGCAGGGGTCAGGAGTGGGTAATGTGGAAAGTTAGGGGCCGGGTGTTTGTATTGTACCGAGTGCAGGGGCCAGGTGTTTGTATTGTACCGAGTGCAGGGGTCAGGTGTATGTGGCATGCAGGAGTCAGGAGTGGGTAATGTATAACATGAGGGGTCAGGTTTATGTAACTTACTGAGTGCAGGGGGCAGGTGTATGTAAGGTGCATGGGTCAGGAAGGGGTAATATACAAGGTGAGGGGTCAGGTGTTTGTAGTGTAGTGAGTGTAGAGGTCAGGCATATGTACTGAGTGCAGGGGGCAGGTGTATGTAACATGCAGGGCTCAGGAGTGGATTATGTATAAAATGAGGGTTCAGGTGTATGTAATGTACCGAGTGCTGGTGGCAGGTGTATGTAACATGCAGGGGTCAGGTGTTTGCAATGTACTGAGTGTAGGGGCCAGGTGTACTGTATGTAACATGCAGGGGTCAGGAGTGGGTAATGTTCAAAGTTAGGGTTCACATGTATGTATTGTACTGAGTGCAGGGGGCAGGTGTATATAACATGCAGGGTTCAAGAGTGGGTAATGCATACATTGAGGGGTCAGGTTTATGTAATTTACTGAGTGCAGGTGTATGTAATGTGCAGGGGTCAGGAAGGGGTAATATACAAGGTGAGGGGTCAGGTGTATGTATTGTACCAAGTGCAGGGGTCAGGTGTATGTAGCATGCAGGGGTCAGGGGTGGGTAATATGCAAAGCGAGGGGTCAGGTGAGCAGAAGAAGACTGGGCGCACATGATCAAATGACACATTATGCGATCAGTAGTGATTGATGTATCCTCCATGCATTATTTCATTGCTCCTATGTGTGGCGAGCGATTGCTATCGATTATTTGTGGGGTTATGATTGGGCGACGATCGTTCTAGGAATAAATCTCGGTGTGCACGCACCCTGAACCTGTAATGGGAAATCAGCCTTCCTCATCTGCTGAGGTTTATAATTAAAGCACAGGTGTGCGGTGCGGCTCCCCGGAGATCTGCGTCTTGCTCTATCCGGCGATAAAATTGCTGCATCTTCCATATGAAAATCTCCGCTCCTCTTACATACCGACATTTCCAGACCTGAATTAAATTTAAAGGCTGAGCGAGTTTTGAAACTAAAAAAAGTTTGCCGCTGTAACCCCTTCCTCATAGTTGGTGGATGTGCGCCATTTTCCTCCATTCCTGTACACCGTAGGGCCGCTACACCTAAATCCCATAGTTCCCAACCCCCGGCCTGGGCAGCCCAGGGAGATCTGGGGGGTCTATAAATCCCCACATCTCTCCAATATGCTGGAAAGCCTGAGGCGTAGACAGAGCGGCGGCGGAGGCGAAGCTGAGGCGGGAATGGAGACAGAGCGGGGGTGGAGGTGGAGACAGAGCGGAGGCGTAGACAGAGTGGCGGCGGAGGAAAAGCTGAGGCAGGGCGTAGACAGAGTGGCGGCTGAGGCGGGGATAGAGACAGAGCGGGGGTGGAGGCGGAGACAGAGTGGCGGCGGTGGTGACATGTTTGCTCTTGTTCTCTTGGAGACCAGACGCGCATACGCTAATACAAAGCTACGCCACTCGTGGGACTGAGGAGAAGGATGTTTTCGAGCTTTGATGGGGCTTCAGGGGAGCTTCGATGAGGCTTCGATGGGGCTTTAACCACTTGCCGCGCATGCGCTCAGCTCGCAAAACAGCCAGCATCGCTGGAGGGACTGAGGAGGAGAGAGAGAGAGGAGGCGGGGATAGAGGCATAGAGGCGAAGCTGAGGCAGGGTGGAGACAGAGCGGAGACGGGGGTGGAGGCGTAGACAGAGTGGAGGTGTAGACAAAGCGGCGGTGGAGGCGAAACTGAGGCGGGGATAGAGACAGAGCGGGGGTGTAGACAGAGCGCAGGTGTAGACAGAGTGGTGGTGGACGAGAAGCTGAGGCAGGGCGTAGACAGAGTGGTGGTGGACGAGAAGCTGAGGCAGGGCGTAGACAGAGTGGCGGCTGAGGCGGGGATAGAGACAGAGTGGCGGCTGAGGCGGGGATAGAGACAGAGTGGCGGCTGAGGCGGGGATAGAGACAGAGTGGCGGCTGAGGCGGGGATAGAGACAGAGTGGCGGCTGAGGCGGGGATAGAGACAGAGTGGCGGCTGAGGCGGGGATAGAGACAGAGTGGCGGCTGAGGCGGGGATAGAGACAGAGTGGCGGCTGAGGCGGGGATAGAGACAGAGTGGCGGCTGAGGCAGGGATAGAGACAGAGCGGGGGTGGTGGTGGAGACAGAGCGGAGGCTCAGACAGAGCGGAGGCGGGAGTAGAGACAGAGCGGAAGCGGAGGTGGAGGCGGAGACAGAGCGGAGGGCGAGATTTTTGCTCTTGTTCTCATGGAGACCAGCCACGCATACGCCAATACAAAGCCGCGCCACTCGTGGGAGTGAGCAGGAGGATGTTTTCCTCCTCCTCCTGGAATACCTGGCAGAGAAAAACAAAGCAGTGAGAAAAAGAGGTAGCGGCCGGAGGCCACTGTGCGGGCCACTTGACAAGAACTGGTGGGCTGGATTCGTTTGCCACCTGTGCTCTACAGGAACCAAAAGGACCCAACCACTGGACAGCCAATAGCCCACACCTGAAGAAGAAACCTTCCTCCACCTCCTGGACAGAGAAGAGAAACCTTGGGACGATTTCGGTAAGTAAGGCGATTTTTTTCATGGCAGCAATTATTTAAGGGGTGTGTGTGGAGAGGGTAAAGGGTCGGAGACAGGGAAGGGCTGGCAGCCTTAGACCTGGGGGGCAAGTCAAGTGGCCCATTGAATCGCCGAATCAGCTCACCATCCATGGCCCATCTGGTTTTTCAATGCAGCCTCACCAGTGCCCATTAGTGCAGCCAACTCCAGTTCCCATCAATGTAGCCTGATCTCTTGGGCAGGTTACATGGGGTGTATGGGGTCAGCCAGTCTCAGTGATCTCAGCTCAGCAGGTCCTTGCACGCCACGGCCTCCTGGGGGGGTAATGCTCCCGGTCCTGGTCCTGGGGTCAAGTTGCAGCCAGCACCCAGTCCTGCAGCTCTGCATCCCTACTACCTGGCATGCCCTGCCTCTGTCTCAGGGAGTTGTAGTTTCCTCTGCGCTGCTCTGTTTTCCACCCACCGGGAGCTTGAGCATGGACTACAACTACTGGAATGCAACAGCTAGTGGTCGGCCCGACTTCCAAGACCAGAATAAAAAATAAAAATGGTAGCAGGCATTTTGAACATAAGTTAGTGTGGCCTGGGAGGCAATTGCCACCCTGCCCCCTGGCCCAGCCCTCCCCTGGGACGGAGAGGATGTCTCTAGCTTTGAGATGATTCCTGGTGAACCTGCCATGAAGGTCCTTGCTCAGGCGCTTCCTGCCATCGAGTAACAACGCTCCATCCCTGAGCAGAAGTTTTAGTCGTCCTCTATGGAGAAGGTGTGAGCATCCTAATAAGTAGCTTTTCTGTAATAAAATTGACAGCCAGAGGGAAGAAAAATCGCTGCAAACGGCAAAAATAATAAAATTCGGCAGAACCCTTCGGAGGAGAAGAGAAGGGTGTCTGGTGAACGGAGCCGTGAGAAAGGCGCCAAGAAAAAAAAGGGATTTTTAAATACAGCTTACCTGTAAAATCCTTTTCTTGGAGTACATCACGGGACACAGAGCGGCATATTCATTACTATGTGGGTTATATGGAGTACCTTCAGGTGTGGACACTGGCAATCTCAAACAGGAAGTCCCCTCCCTATATAACCCCCTCCCCTAGAGGGAGTCCCTCAGTTTTGTAGCAAGCAGTATGCCTCCCAAAATGGTCACCCAAAAGAGGGGTGGGAGCTCTGTGTCCCGTGATGTACTCCAAGAAAAGGATTTTACAGGTAAGCTGTATTTAAAAATCCCTTTTTCTTTCTCGTACATCACGGGACACAGAGCGGCATATTCATTACTATGTGGGATGTCCGAAAGCAATGCTTTAATGAGGGGAGGGAGACATCTTCCAAAGAAGGATTCAATTTAGAGATAAACTCAAATCATAATAATAATTCCAACTTAGTCAAGAAAAAACTTTTTTTTTTTTTTTTTTTTATAACCAAGGGTGTTTCTGATCCCGAGGATTTCAAACTGCAGCCTGTAGTACTGCCTGACCAAAGGCAGCATCCGCATTTCTTCTCACGTCTAGTTGATAAAACCTTGTAAACGTGTGGACTGATGACCACGTTGCCGCCTTGCATATCTGAGCCATAGAGATCTGATGGTGTGCTGCCCAAGAGGCGCCCATGGCCCTGGTAGAATGGGCCTTTACCGACAAAGGAGGAGGCAACCTCTTCAACCCGTAGGCTTGAATGATTAATTGTCTAATCCATCTCGAGATGGTGGATTTTGCAGCTGCCTGCCCCTTCTTGGGGCCATCTGGTAGAACGAATAACACATCTGTTTTCCGGATCCTTTCTGTAGCTTTAAGATAGGCCTTCATGGCCCGGACAATATCCAAGGTATGCAGCAACCCCTCCTTTCTAGATGTAGGTTTTGGAAAGAAGGATGGAAGTACCAAATCCTGGTTCAAGTGAAATTTGGATATAACCTTTGGTAGAAAGGAAGGATGGGGCCGGAGAACTGCCCTGTCCTTATGCAGAACGAGATATGGTTCCTTACACGATAAGGCTGCTAATTCTGACACTCTCCTGGCCGAAACTATGGCGACCAAGAAAACCAACTTTCTTGTCAGTAAGAGTAAAGGAATCTCAGCCAACGGCTCAAAAGGCTGTTTCTGTAGAGTGGACAGGACAAGATTTAAGTCCCATGGACAAATTGGTGACTTGACAGGAGGATTAATACGCAAGACCCCCTGTAAGAAGGTCTTTACCAGCGAGTGGGTGGCCAGCGGCCTCTGAAACCACACTGACAGAGCTGAGATCTGTCCCTTGATTGTGCTTAGTGCCAGGCCTTTATCCACTCCTAGCTGGAGAAAACTTAACACCCTATCAATAGTATATTTGCGGGAATTCCATCTTTTGGATTCACACCAGCCTACGTAGTTCCTCCACACCCTGTAATAAATCACCCTGGAGACCGGCTTCCTAGCCCTAATCAGGGTAGGAATTACCTGCCTAGACAGGCCTCTATCCCTGAGAATCAGGGATTCAGCCTCCAGGCCGTCAAATTTAGACGCTGTAATGTAGGGTGGAGGATCGGGCCTTGTGAGAGTAGGTCTGGTTGTAGAGGAGAGTCCAAGGGTCTCCCACTGCCATCTTCAGGACTAGTGAGTACCAAGTCCTCCGGGGCCAAGCCGGAGCTACTAGAATGACTGGCTTGTTCTCCACTCTGATCTTGCGCAACAGGCGCGGGAGTAACTGTAGTGGAGGGAATGCATATAGAAGTCTGAATTGATGCCAAGGGCAAACCAACGCGTCGGTTCCGCAGCCATAGGATCCCTCGCTCGCGACACGAACCTGTCTAGTTTCTTGTTGAACCTGGATGCCATTATATCTACGTCTGGCGTTCCCCACCTCTGGCAGATTGTCTGAAAGACCTGGGGATGCAGAGACCACTCCCCTGGCAACAGACTCTGGCGACTTAAGAAGTCTGCCTGCAGGTTGTCCACTCCGGGAATGAATATCGCCGAAATGCAGGGTACATGAACCTCTGCCCATTGAAAAATCAAGTTCACCTCCCTCTGAGCGGCCTGGCTCCTGGTTCCCCCTTGGTGGTTTATGTATGCCACCGCCGTGGCATTGTCTGACTGGATTCTCACCGGGAACCCCTTTAATCTGGAGGTCCAAGCCAGAAGGGCTAGGCGGGCAGCTCTGATTTCCAAGATATTGATGGGGAGCTGCCTCTCTGCTTTCACCCAAGTTCCCTGGCGGGAGAACCCCTCGAAGACCGCCCCCCAGCCTGCCAGGCTGGCGTCTGTGGTAACTACCTTCCAGACAACAGGGCTGAAGGATTTTCCCTTTAGAAGATTCTGAGGGTTCAACCACCAGGCCAGGCTTTGTCGGACCCTTGATGATAGCGTCAAAGGGGACTCTAAGGCATGTGTCCTCTTGCCCCAGGCTGCTAGAATGGCTGCCTGTAGGACGCGAGTGTGGATCTGAGCGTATGGTACTGCCTCGAATGTGGCCACTAGCTTGCCTAGTAATCGCATACACAGGCGAATAGTTGGACTTTTCTTGTTTAGAACCAACTGAACCAACCCCTTGATAGCTTCGATCTTTACAAGGGGTAGGAACACCTTTTGATGTTCTGTGTCTAACCTCATGCCGAGGTATTCCAACTGCTTTGTAGGCTGGAACGCTGACTTTCCCCGGTTCAGGACCCAGCCGAATTCTTCGAGGTACTGAACCGTGAGGTTTACTGCCTTTTGCAGACCCGGCCGTGAGTGATCTATGATTAAAAGGTCGTCCAAGTATGCTAGGACTGTGACCCCTTGGATCCTTAAATTGGCCAGAATTGGGGCTAGGATCTTCGTGAATACCCGGGGGGCCGTGGCCAGCCCGAAGGGGAGCGCCCTGAATTGGAAGTGTCGCTGCCCCACCGCGAAGCGTAAAAACCTTTGATGCGACTGAAAAATTGGTACATGAAGGTAAGCATCCTTTATGTCTATGGAGGCCAGAAAATCGTCCTTCTGAAGCGCGGCGGCTGCTGACCGGATGGATTCCATCCGGAAAGAACGAACCCTTAGGTAACCGTTTAACCTCTTTAGGTCCAAGATTGGCCTGACATCGCCGTTGGGCTTTGGTATGACAAAGAGGTTGGAATAGAAACCTAGGCCTTGCTCTTGGGCTGGCACTTCTATAATTACGTCCTGGCAAAGCAGGTGATCCAAAGCTGCCAGCATTGAGGCCTTCCTCGCTGTATCCCTTGGTAGCCTTGATTCTTGAAAATGAGGCGGAGGATACCTTAGAAACTCCAGTCTGTAACCTGTGGAGCAGGAAAGAGCTGCCTTTTAAATGTAGGAGCCCGGAATGTCTTTTTGACCGGTAAAAGGGTACTTTTGCCATTTGAAATAGTCTGAATATATATTTATCCAGATCCTCTCCGAAGAGTCGTCCTCCATGGAAGGGAAACCCTGCCAGAAGCTTTTTGCATGGGGGCTCCGCCGCCCAGTTCTTCAACCATAAGAGCCTTCTCATGTGCACCAAACATAGTGATAAACGAGAGGCCTGCTGGATGGAATCTTTTATAGCATCTACCGCAAAACACAGAGCTCTGGGAATGTCAGAAAACTCTTCTGCTTGTTGGGTAGGCATGTCCCTTAACATTTCCTTTGTCTGGTCTTTTAATGCCTGACAAACTCCAATTGCAGCCACCGCTGGCTGCACCACTGCACCTGCCGTAGCAAAGGATGCTTTTAAAAGTGTCTCTAATCTTTTATCAACTGGATCTTTAAACATGTGTATGTTTTCCACCGGGCAAGTTAGTGATTTATTCACACATGAGATGGCTGCATCCACTACTGGGAGCCTCCACCTCTTGGAGAACTTTTCCTCCATGGGGTAAATGACCGCAAACCTTTTCGGTGGCAGAAAAATCCTGTCCGGCCGTACCCAATCCCGAAAGATCAATTCCTCCAAGAGAGGATGGACCGGAAAAACTGTGTTGTTTAACGGAGCTTTCAAAGAGCCCAGAGAGGATACCGGAGGAACCTGAGGCTCTGGCAATGGTAAACTAAATGCCGAGCGGACCATGTCCGTCAAAGACTGTACCCACAGTCTTTCTGTCTGGGAGTCTGAAAATGGTTCCTCAGAGGCAGATCCCTCAATCCCTGAACCCTCTTGGTTCAGGTCTAGTTGATCCTCCTGTGATTCCAATTCCTCTGGAGAGAGAATCTCAGCATCTGAGGATACACCTCCTGGTGATGGGGATCTAACCCGTTTCTTACCAGGAATAGCTCTAGCGATCAATGTTGCTATTCTCTCTTCTAGCCCCCCTAGGGATACGGCTAGCATCTCCTCTGTGATGAACACAGGGCTGGGCTGATCTGGGCCAGCCTCCGCACCAGATCCCCCTAATGGCTCATCCAAGGCGCTTCTTAAATTAATAAGTTGCGGGGAAAGTATCGGCATATCAGAATCAGAAAGGGAACCTTTTTGTTTTGTTTTTTTTTGGTCTTTTTTGTACCCTTTGACCCCGAACCCTTGGAAGCCATAATACAAAATCGAGGGACTCCGCCCACACAACAGACTGTAGTGGGCAGGAGTACAAAAATCAGAGTTTAGGGGACAATAGACCACTAATGCCCAAAAACTGATGGGATCCCGTATGTTTTTTTTTTTTTTTTTTTTTTTTTTTTTAAATATATTATATATTTTCTTTTGACAACATACAGTGACCCCAGACTAAGTTTGCCAGCCTCCAAACCTGCTGCAAAAAAGGGGGATTTCTTGGCTTAACAAAAAGGTATTGGAACAAAGTCCACATGTACTACCCCTCTTCCGCCACCGGGAGTCACTGTTCTGCCGCTCTGCGTCCTCTCCTCTGAAAATCAGCCTCAGACTGAGCACTGACCATGCCTGCTGTCTATAACAGCACAAAGGCGCGCCCCTGTATGACGCCGCAGGCACGCCCCCCCCCCCCCCTCCTGTGTGAACGGCGCGAAAAACGTCCATAAGACGTGCGCGCGCACGCGCGCGCGTATGCCGGAAACAGGAGGAACATGGAGGAGCCGCGCTGCTGGAGATCCAGGAACGCAGAAACAGGCGGCAGATTCAAACCCCCGGCCAGGTAGGACTCTCCAAAGGCCCCTAGGGATCCTTACTAGCCCTAGGAAGAAACAGCAGGTTTAGCTAGCACACATATTTAGACAGGGGGACCTAGTGATGGGGGGGAAAAGGTGTCATCCTGTCTCTCTTTAGACATAGTGAACAAGGTTGCCCATGCAGAGCATACTTAGGCTATCCCCCCTTTTAGGTTACCCCGGAGAGCCTGCTGTCGAACCAAGTCCCGCAGGCTCCCCCTTACCTGCTCCATGCTGCAGGATGTTTGTCCAGCAAACTGATCCAATCTTCTCCCATCTCCGTGGGTAGCGTAGTAGACCTTCAGGCCCTGGGGTCCTATGAAGGTACCCACTGTCCTGGACCTATATAGCACCCTGGCAAACAGGAACTTATGGTTTTTACAAACTCCAAGTCCTGGGCCCAGGGTCCAGCCCTCCAAAGAGGAGCATTATAGGCAAAACCCCACGGCTTGGGGCCCGGGTACTGTCCACTTTGGCACTGAGGCTCCTTGGACAGATCCGGTTAGCCCGCCCTTAATCCCAAGGATGTGGAGCAAAGCTATTCCGTGACCAACACCTAAGACACTGGCGAAAAAACTGAGGGACTCCCTCTAGGGGAGGGGGTTATATAGGGAGGGGACTTCCTGTTTGAGATTGCCAGTGTCCACACCTGAAGGTACTCCATATAACCCACATAGTAATGAATATGCCGCTCTGTGTCCCGTGATGTACGAGAAAGAAATACCTTGTGCTCCGGACCGTAATCCGATTCTGTGCGGCTTGATTACTGTTTATAAATAGCTCAGAGGAGCAATAAAAACGCATTGTGGCATCGGAGAAATGTTGGCGTTGTCAACTTAATCAATCAGCGGCAACCAAGAAATTCTATTACAGGAGAAATAAATGAGAAGATTTACAGGAGACTTCAACAGATTCCTCAATCCTACGATAAAGTGTACAGAGCTTCTAGACTTCCTGCACCATGATACCACAACAAGGAGCCACCTCACCCCTCGTACCACAACGAGGAGCCACCTCACCCCTCGTACCACAACGAGGAGCCACCTCACCCCTCGTACCATGATACCACAACGAGGAGCCACCTCACACCTCGTACCACAACGAGGAGCCACCTCACCCCTCGTACCACAACGAGGAGCCTCCTCACCCCTCGTACCACAACGAGGAGCCTCCTCACCCCTCGTACCACAACGAGGAGCCTCCTCACCCCTCGTACCACAACGAGGAGCCTCCTCACCCCTCGTACCACAACGAGGAGCCACCTCACCCCTCGTACCACAACGAGGAGCCTCCTCACCCCTCGTACCATGATACCACAACAACGAGGAGCCTCCTCACCCCTCGTACCATGATACCACAACGAGGAGCCTCCTCACCCCTCGTACCATGATACCATAACGAGGAGCCTCCTCACCCCTCGTACCATGATACCACAACGAGGAGCCTCCTCACCCCTCGTACCATGATACCACAACGAGGAGCCTCCTCACCCCTCGTACCATGATACCACAACGAGGAGCCACCTCACCCCTCGTACCATGATACCACAACAAGGAGCCACCTCACCCCTCGTACCACATTGAGGAGCCACCTCACCCCTCGTACCATGACACCACAACGAGGAGCCTCCTCACCCCTCGTACCACAACGAGGAGCCTCCTCACCCCTCGTACCACAACGAGGAGCCTCCTCACCCCTCGTACCACAACGAGGAGCCTCCTCACCCCTCGTACCACAACGAGGAGCCTCCTCACCCCTCGTACCACAACGAGGAGCCTCCTCACCCCTCGTACCACAACGAGGAGCCTCCTCACCCCTCGTACCACAACGAGGAGCCTCCTCACCCCTCGTACCATGATACCACAACAAGGAGCCACCTCACCCCTCGTACCACAACGAGGAGCCTCCTCACCCCTCGTACCACAACGAGGAGCCTCCTCACCCCTCGTACCACAACGAGGAGCCACCTCACCCCTCGTACCACAACGAGGAGCCTCCTCACCCCTCGTACCATGATACCACAACAACGAGGAGCCTCCTCACCCCTCGTACCATGATACCACAACGAGGAGCCTCCTCACCCCTCGTACCATGATACCACAACGAGGAGCCACCTCACCCCTCGTACCATGATACCACAACAAGGAGCCACCTCACCCCTCGTACCACATTGAGGAGCCACCTCACCCCTCGTACCATGACACCACAACGAGGAGCCTCCTCACCCCTCGTACCACAACGAGGAGCCTCCTCACCCCTCGTACCACAACGAGGAGCCTCCTCACCCCTCGTACCACAACGAGGAGCCTCCTCACCCCTCGTACCACAACGAGGAGCCTCCTCACCCCTCGTACCACAACGAGGAGCCTCCTCACCCCTCGTACCACAACGAGGAGCCTCCTCACCCCTCGTACCACAACGAGGAGCCTCCTCACCCCTCGTACCACAACGAGGAGCCACCTCACCCCTCGTACCACAACGAGGAGCCTCCTCACCCCTCGTACCATGATACCACAACAACGAGGAGCCTCCTCACCCCTCGTACCATGATACCACAACGAGGAGCCTCCTCACCCCTCGTACCATGATACCATAACGAGGAGCCTCCTCACCCCCCTCGTACCATGATACCACAACGAGGAGCCTCCTCACCCCTCGTACCATGATACCACAACGAGGAGCCTCCTCACCCCTCGTACCATGATACCACAACGAGGAGCCACCTCACCCCTCGTACCATGATACCACAACAAGGAGCCACCTCACCCCTCGTACCACATTGAGGAGCCACCTCACCCCTCGTACCATGACACCACAACGAGGAGCCTCCTCACCCCTCGTACCACAACGAGGAGCCTCCTCTACCCTCGTACCACAACGAGGAGCCTCCTCACCCCTCGTACCACAACGAGGAGCCTCCTCACCCCTCGTACCACAACGAGGAGCCTCCTCACCCCTCGTACCACAACGAGGAGCCTCCTCACCCCTCGTACCACAACGAGGAGCCTCCTCACCCCTCGTACCATGATACCACAACAAGGAGCCACCTCACCCCTCGTACCATGATACCACAACGAGGAGCCTCCTCACCCCTCGTACCATTATACCACATCGAGGAGCCACCTCACCCCTCGTACCATGATACCACAACGAGGAGCCACCTCACCCCTCGTACCATGATACCACAACGAGGAGCCTCCTCACCCCTCGTACCATGATACCACAACAAGGAGCCTCCTCACCCCTCGTACCATAATACCACAACGAGGAGCCTCCTCACCCCTCGTACCATGATACCACAACGAGGAGCCTCCTCACCCCTCGTACCATGATACCACAACGAGGAGCCTCCTCACCCCTCGTACCATGATACCACAACGAGGAGCCACCTCACCCCTCGTACCATGATACCACAACGAGGAGCCTCCTCACCCCTCGTACCACAACGAGGAGCCACCTCACCCCTCGTACCACAACGAGGAGCCTCCTCACCCCTCGTACCATGATACCACGAGGAGCCTCCTCACCCCTCGTACCATGATACCACAATGAGGAGCCTCCTCACCCCTCGTACCATGATACCACAATGAGGAGCCTCCTCACCCCTCGTACCATGATACCACAACAAGGAGCCTCCTCACCCCTCGTACCATGATACCACAACAAGGAGCCCCCTCACCCCTCGTACCATGATACCACAACGAGGAGCCACCTCACCCCACGTACCATGATACCACAACGAGGAGCCTCCTCACCCCTCCATACAATGATACCACATCGAGGAGCCTCCTCATCCCTCGTAGCATGACACAACGAGGAGCCTCCTCACCCCTCGTACCATGATACAACAATGAGGAGCCTCCTCACCCCTCATACCATGCTACCACAACGAGGAGCCTCCTCTACCCACGTACCATGATACCACAACGAGGAGCCTCCTCACCCCTCGTACTATGATACCACAATGATCAGTTTATTACAGTTTATTGTAATATGAGTATAGAGGAGGCTCCGTACATTGTATTGTAGTATGGGTATAGAGGAGGCTCTGTACAGTTTATTGAGTATAGAGGTGGCTCTGTACAGTTTATTGAGAATAGTGGAGACTCCATACAATTTTTGTGTATAGAGGAGGCTCCGTACAGTTTATTGTAGTATAGAGGAGGCTCCGTACAGTTTATTGTAGTATAGAGGAGGCTCCGTACAGTTTATTGTAGTATAGAGGAGGCTCCGTACAGTTTATTGTAGTATAGAGGAGGCTCCGTACAGTTTATTGTAGTATAGAGGAGTCTTCGTACAGTTTATTGTAGTATAGAGGAGGCTCCGTACAGTTTATTGTAGCATAGAGGAGGCTCCGTACAGTTTATTGTAATATAGAGGAGGCTCCGTACAGTTTATTGAGTATAGAGGAGGCTCCCTACAGTTTATCAAGTATAGAGGAGGCTCCCTACAGTTTATTAAGTATAGAGGAGACTCTGTACAGTTTATTGTAGTATAGAGGAGGCTCAGTACAGTTTATTGTAGTATAGAGGAGGCTCCGTACAGTTTATTGACTATAGCGGAGGCTCCGTACAGTTTTTCGTAGTATAGAGGAGGCTCCGTACAGTTTATTGAGTATAGAGGAGGCTCCGTAAAGTTTATTGAGTATAGAGGAGGCTCCGTACAGTTTATTGAGTATAGAGGAGGCTCCGTACAGTTTATTGAGTATAGAGGAGGCTCCGTACAGTTTATTGAGTATAGAGGAGACTCTGTACAGTTTGCTGAGGATGGAGGAGGCTCCGTACAGTTTATTGTAGTATAGACGAGGCTCCGTACAGTTTATTGTAGCATAGAGGAGGCTCCGTACATAGCGTTTGTCTGAACTCTGTGACAACAATAGAAGGTTCCGCAGTCCCGGCCCCGCTGGCTGTATGTCTCTCCTATAAAATTATTAATGTATCTGCGGTTAGATGTATTATTAATCCGTCTTCATTCATTTATTATTTATCCTTTATTCTGAACGCCCGGTAGGACGCCACTTTTGTTCATTTCTTTCCCCCCCGTGTGTGTTTTTGAGTGGCGGCCCAGGGGGGGGGGGGGGGGATGTTCTCTGTGACACTCGTATAGAATGGTATTTTCTGGTGGTAATAATAGCCGGTCCGGCTCCCCTCGTCGCCTGTTCTTTGACAATGAATAATGCATGAGGCGGGCGGGCGGGCGCGCGGCGCGGACATTGTATTCTCTTCTGATCCCTCATCAATCTCTTCATTACACCTTCCAGGCTCTGCACCCCCCCTCCCTCGTAACAGTCAGCCGCCATCCTTAAATGAGATTACGGCAAAAGGTAATCACTCCTTCCCCAAAACATTCTAAATTTGTTGGGCCGTGGAGGACCCTCGGCCCGAGCGACGTTGCTTTTTTCCCTCCGTACTGCGGCAGGAAACGATCACGCGACTCTGGAACCAGCTACCGCCTTCATTTGCCTACGGGGGCTGCTTAGGAAAAAGGCCAGGGATGACATTATTGCTGATTCTTCCAGGAGAAATACCCAACAGTTTCACCTTTTTTTTTTTTTCGCGAAGAGGCAATTTTTCGGCTCGTTTTGCAGGAAAATCGATTTCCGCACACAGCGCTCTGCGTTTCATAAAATCTGTCACCGCCGACATTTTTTCTGAGGATTTATGGCACCATAAACTGGAGTACATGTACAGTATATACACTATAGTCAAAAGTATTGGGACACCTGCCTTTACACGCACATGAACTTTATTGATATCTCCGTGAAATGCCCCGTACACGCGATCGGGATAAACTCTTTCTGATGGAATTCCGTTCAAGCTTGTCTTGTATACACACTGTCACACCAAATCCCGACCGGCAAAAACGCAGAGTATCTGGAGTGCGTAGCCAGGGACCAAGCAGGGAAGCGGGGTGACACATTAAGAAGTATCTGTAAATGACAAACCAGGGATACATCCAGCGGAGGTGACGCTTAAGGAGTATCTGGAGTGTCAAGCTAGGGACCCAGCAGGGAAGCGGAGGTGACGCTTGAGGAGTATCTGGAGTGCCAAGCCAGGGAGCCAACCAGAGGAGGTGACGCTAGAGGAGTATCTGGAGTGGCAAGCTAGGAACCCAGCAGGGAAGCAGGGTGTTGCTTGAGGAGTATCTGGAGTGCCAAGCCAGGGACCCAGCAGGGAAGCGGGTTGACGCTTGAGGAATATCTGGAGTGCCAAGCTAGGGACCCAGCAGGGAAGTGGGTTGATGCTTGAGGAGTATCTGGAGTGCCAAGCTAGGTACCCAGCAGGGAAGCGGGTTAAAACTTGAGGAGTATCTGGAGTGCCAAGCTAGGGACCCAGCAGGCTAGCGCTTTAAGAAATATCTGAGTGCTAAGCCAGGGATCCAGCCAGTGGAGGTAACGCTTGAGGAGTATCTGGAGTGCCAAGCTAGGGAGCCAACCAGAGGAGAGGACGCTTAAGGAGTATCTGGAGTGTCAAGCTAGGGACCCAGCAGAGAAGCGGGGGTAATGCTTGAGGAGTATCTGGAGTGGCAAGCCAGGGACCGAGCAGGCTAGCGTGATGCTTTAAGAAGTATCTGAGTGCCAAGCCAGGGATCCAGACAGCAGAGGCGACACTTGGAGTATCTGGAGTGCCAAGCTAGGGACCCAGCAGGGAAGCAGGGTGACGCTTGAGGAGTATCTGGCGTGCCAAGCCAGGGATCCAGCCACTGGAGGTGACGCTTGAGGAGTATCAAGCCAGGGAGCCAACCAGAGGAGGCGACGCTTGAGAAGTATCTGGAGTGCCAAGCCAGGGACCCAGCAGGGAAGTGGGGGTGACGCTTGAGGAAGATACTAAAGTAAGAAGCTTAGAAGAGCTCACGGGATTCAGTGGCAAAGAATCAGCAAGTCTAGTGAGAGAGACCGGGAGCTCAGTGGGCTATGAATCTACAAGAAGTGGCTGTCTAAAAGTAAAGAAGTTCCTGTAAAAGTCTCAGAGTTTGCCAATTGACGTTGCACCTACCTAAGGGTGTCCTGGCCCCAACCCTTTCTCCCACCGTTCAAGAGAAAATCTCTTTGCATTTAAGAAGTGTCTGGCACCCATGGATCTACCTCAAATCACACCCACTATGCCCTGCAACCCACTCTATACAGAAGGACAGAGGCGCTCTAGGCTTTGTGAAGCCTTGACATTCGGCCCCACTCACGCCCATGATGGGAATAATAATTCAAGGACAAGAGCCTCTTCCCCACAACCCTGGTCGGTGGTTGTGGGGGTCTTCGGCCAAGGGGCTTATTGCAATCTGGAAGCCCTCTTTAACAAGGCGGCCCCCAGATCCTGCTCATTAATAACTATGAGGCGGGGGCCACCCGGTGATGTCACCTGGTGAACCCACCCCTTCATGACGTCATTGACTGAGGGCATGCCCACGTCACAAGGGGTGGAGTCACCGATATTCATTGGTTGTTAGGGATGCTGACGGCCCTGCTCCCGAGTCAGGGCTCTCAACGCTGCCTGAGCACAGCAACGTTAAGGTCCCGTCCCTCAAAACTGGGGTAATGCGTTGGGTAAGTTAGGCGGCCGCGAGGCCCCTGTGAGTGCGAGGTCTTAGGTGACCGCCTAATTAAAGAAGAATCTCAGCTGTCCCTGGCTCTGGAGGTTCTCCTTAGACTAAAGAAGCCCTGGAACCTCGCTACACATACAAAGATTGTCAGCTTCTCTGCCAAAAAAAAGTCTAAAAGCCAAATCATCAGCAGTGAACGTTCCACCCGCAGTGCCCCTTTATTTCTTCTGCAGGGAATACGCGGCGGTGTTAGCGTGGCAAAGTGCCATCAAGATTAATGGAACGGGAACGCCGCGATTGGGTCCTTGGAACCGCCTGTGATTAATCGGTCCGGGCTTGTTCCATTTTTTTTCCCCCCTCTCCTCCTGAACACATTTCTTGCAGGCAGATGGTTCGTTAAATCGGAATTTACATTTTTATGTATGAGAATTTATATATTATGGCGGCGCGTTATCTCCCAGCGCTGCCAGGGGTTATATATCATGCCGCAGCTTCGCTGTAAGTCAGCACATTGTCAGCTCACAAAGTCGCGTTATTTGTATATTGAACTGTCGGGGGAGGGGGGAGGGTTCAATTCGTATTGTATAAGGTGACAGTGGTGTATAGATGTGAGGAACGGCAGGGGAATGACTTTCCTGATCCTCCTTGTCACTCCTGGAGATATAACAAGAACTATACTTGGATGGATTTTGCCTCTTGTGTGCACTGAATCAACAGGCCGCCCCTCCCCCCTCACTCCGAGCGCTCCCTACTAGGGCCTCCCCTATACTGCCTTCCTCATCACACAGTGTAGATCACTGGTCGCCTCCTCTTCAAAAACCAATAAGCTACTGCAATCCATTAAAATTCTCTCATCATTTTTCAAATTTAAAAAAAATTCCGAGTCAGATTTCATAGAGCACCTCACAGGGCGACTGGGAGTGTACTTCCTTTGCCACTTCAGCCCCAGCTAAAAGGACCCGGCCCCTTTGGGCGATTCGGCACTGCGTCGCTTTAACTGACAATCGCGCGGTCGTGCGACGCGGCTCCCAAAACAAAATTGGCGTCCTTTTTCCCCCCCACAAATAGAGCTTTCTTCTGGTGGTATTTGATCGCCTCTGCGGTTTTTATTTTTTTGCGCTATAAACAAAAATAGAGCGACAATTTTGAAAAAAAAAAATATTTTTAACTTTTTTCTATAATAAATATCCCCCCCAAAAAATATATAAAAAAAAAACATTTATTTTTCCTCAGTTTAGGCCGATACGTATTCTTCTACCTATTTTTGGTAAAAAAATTAAAAATAATGTAGAATTGCAATAAGCGTTTATCGATTGGTTTGCGCAAAGGTTAAAGCGTTTACAAAATAAGGGATAGTTTTATGGGATTTTTTTTTTTGTATTTTTTTTTTTTTTATTACTAATGGCGGCGATCAACAATTTGTATCGTGACTGCGACATTACGGCGGACACATCGGACACTTTTGACACATTTTTGAACAAAAATAAAGCGACAATTTTGAAAAAAATCAAATATTTTTTTACTTTTTGCTATAATAAATATCTCCCAAAAAATATATAAAAATTTTTTTTTTCCTCAGTTTAGGCCGATACGTATTCTTCTACATATTTTTGGCAAAAAAAAAAAAAATCGCAATAACCATTTATCGTTTACAAAGTGTTTACAAAATAAGGGATAGTTTTATGGGATTTTTTTTTTTTATTATTATTAGTAATGGCGTCGATCAACAATTTCTATCGTGACTGCGACATTACGGCGGACACATCGGACACTTTTGACACATTTTTGAACAAAAATAAAGCGACAATTTTGAAAAAATCAAATATTTTTTTTACTTTTTGCTATAATAAATATCTCCCAAAAAATATATAAAAACATTTTTTTTCCTCAGTTTAGGCCGATACGTATTCTTCTACATATTTTTGGCAAAAAAAAAAAAAATCGCAATAACCATTTATCGTTTACAAAGTGTTTACAAAATAAGGGATAGTTTTATGGGATTTTTTTTTTTTATTATTATTAGTAATGGCGTCGATCAACAATTTCTATCGTGACTGCGACATTACGGCGGACACATCGGACACTTTTGACACATTTTTGAACAAAAATAAAGCGACAATTTTGAAAAAATCAAATATTTTTTTTACTTTTTGCTATAATAAATATCTCCCAAAAAATATATAAAAAATACTTTTTTCCTCAGTTTAGGCCGATACGTATTCTTCTACATATTTTTGGCAAAAAAAAAAAAAATCGCAATAAGCGTTTATCGATTGGTTTGCGCAAAGGTTAAAGCGTTTACAAAATAAGGGATAGTTTTATGGGATTTTTTTTTTTTTTTATTATTAGTAATGGCGTTGATCAACAATTTCTATCGTGACTGCGACATTACGGCGGACACATCGGACACTTTTGACACATTTTTGAACAAAAATAAAGCGACAATTTTGAAAAAATCAAATATTTTTTTACTTTTTGCTATAATAAATATCTCCCAAAAAATATATAAAAAATATTTTTTTCCTCAGTTTAGGCCGATACGTATTCTTCTACATATTTTTGGCAAAAAAAAAAAAAAAATCGCAATAACCATTTATCGTTTACAAAGTGTTTACAAAATAAGGGATAGTTTTATGGGATTTTTTTTTTTTATTATTTGTAATAGCGTCGATCAACAATTTCTATCGTGACTGCGACATTATGGCAGACACATCGGACACTTTTGACACATTTTTGAACAAAAATAAACAATTTTGAAAAAAAAAAAAAAAATCAAATATTTTTTACTTTTTGCTATAATAAATATCCCCCAAAAATATATAAGAAAATGTTTTTTTTTCCCCCTCAGTTTAGGCCGATACGTATTCTTCTACATATTTTTCGTAAAAAAAAAAAAATCGCAATAAGTGTTTATCGGTTGGTTTATTTATGGCTTTACAGAATAGGGGATAGTTTTATGGCATTTTTAATTAATATTTTTTTTTTTTACTACTATAGGCGGCGATCATCGATTTTTTTTTGGTGACTGCGACATTACGGCGGACACATCGGACGCTTTTGACACACTTTTGGAACCATTGACAATTTTCACAGCAAAAGGTGCTATAAAAATGCACTGATTACTGTGACTATAACAGTGCAGTTTAGGAGTTAACCACTAGGGGGCGCTGTAGGGGTTAAGTGTGACCTCATATGTGTTTCTAACTGTAGGGGGGCGGGGCTGGATGTGTGACGTCATTGATCGTCTTTCCCTATGTCAGGGAACTGACAATCACTGACACTGCCACAATGAAGAACGGGGAAGGTTTGTTTACACTCACCTCTTCCCGTTCTTCAGCTCCTGTGACCGATCACGGGACTCCGACGGCGATCAGGTCCGGTCACGGAGCTTCGGATCGGGCGCTCGCTACCCCACGGCTGGGCTTAAAGAGACACGTACAGGTATGCGATTTTGCCCAGTCACGCCCTTCTGCCGACGTATATCGGCGGTAGGGGGTCCTTACGTGGTTAAAGACCTAATTTTTACACTTGTTTACAAAAAATATTTTTTTTTTTGCTAGAAAATTACTTCGAACCCCCAAACATGATATATATATTTTTTCTCAGACACCCTAGATAATACAATGGCAGTCGTCGCAGTACTTTATGTCACACCATATTTGCGCAGCGGTCTTACAAACTCTTTTTTGGGGGGGGGGATAACTTTTTTGAATAATAAAAAAAAAAAAAGACCATTTTTTTTTTTTTTTTTTAGATTGTGAAAGATAATGTTGCGCCGAGTAAATTGATACCCAACATGTCACGCTTCAAAATTCAAAATTGCGCCCGCTCGTGGAATGGCGACAAATTTTGACACTTAAAAATCTTCATTGGCGACATTTAAAAATTTCTACAGGTTGCATGTTTTGAGTTACAGAGGAGGTCTAGGGCCAGAATTATCGCTCTCGCTCCAGCGATCGCGGCGATACCTCACATGTGCGGTTTAAACACAGTTTACATATGCAGGCGCGACCTTCGTATGCGTTTGCTTCTGCGCACAAGCTCGGCGGGACAGGGCGCTTGAATTGTTTTCCTTTTTTTTTTCCTTCTTTATTTTACTTTTTCTTTTTTATTTCTACACTGTCCCTTAAAAAAAAAATGGATGACTTATTCCTTTTACAAGAAATGTAAACATCCCTTGTAATAGAAAAAAAAAGCATGACAGGTCCTCTTTAATGTGAGATTTGGGGGTCAAAAAGACGTCACGTCTCATATATACCCTAAAATGTAATAATAATAATAATAATAATAAAAATCCCCCTTTAAGACCATTGGGCGGAAGGGACGTTTGACATCACTTCCGTCATCCAATGGTATGGAGCCGAGTGGGAGGGGCCCATCATTCCCTCACTCGACTTCATGAGGGGAGAGGATCGGATCATCTCCGCCGCTAGCGACGGCTCCGGTAAATGGCGGCGACGACTGGAAAACACGTGGGAGGGTGGGGTGGACACTCTCCCGCTGCCGATAAAAAGTGACCTTGTGGCGAATCCGCAGCAGAGACCACTCCAAACTACGGCCCTTTGCTTGCTTTTATCCGGCCCTTGAAGCACCATTTCATCCACTAATACCAGCAATGGGGCTCAATTCCTCCCACTGACACCAACAATGGGGCACGATTTCTCACAATGACACCAATGTTGGGGCACATTTTTTCCCAATTATGCCAAAAATGGGGCCCAAAAACTCCAATGATGGGGCACCATTTCTCCCAGTGACACCGGCAATTGCACCCAATGACACCAATGTTGGGGCACATTTTCTCCCAATTATGCCAACAATGGGGCACCATTTCTCCCAGTGACACCGACAATTGAACCCAATGACACCAAGGATGGGCACAATTTCACCCCAATGATGGGGAACAATTTCTCCCTACAGACACCAATGTTGGGGCACATTTTCTCCCAATTATGCCAAAAATGGGGCCCAAAAACTCCAATAATGGGGCACCATCTCTTCCAGTGACACCGACAATTGAACCCAATGACACCAAGGATGGGGCACAATTTCGCCCCAATGATGGGGAACAAGTTCTCCCAATGACACCAAAAAGTTAGCCTAATGACTCCAAGGATGGGGCACAATTTCCCCCAATGACACCAACCGTGGGGCACAATTCCTTGCACCGACACCTTAGATGGGGCATTGTTCTTTCCCACTGATGTTGAAGGCTTTTTCTACTCCTGAGGGCCACAGTCCGGCCCCCCTAAAGTCTGAAAGACAGTCAATACGGCCCTTTGTTTAAAAAGTTTGGATTGGAGACCCCTGTAATAGACCAACACAAAGTGCTGTTCTGTGAAGCCCTCGGAGGTTTGTTAGAGAATCTTAGTGAATAAACAGCATCATGAAGGCCAAGGAACGCACCAGACCGGTCAGGGATAAAGTTGTGGAGAAGTAAAAAGCAGGGTTAGGTTATAAAAGAAAAATCTCCCAAGCTTTGAAGACCTCACGGAGCTTCTGTTCAATCCATCACATTTTTCCCATTCTGCACGTGTGTAGTTACCTCCATAAGTCTCACGTACGAGTATGTTATCACTGACAGACAAGTGTGATCGTTTCTGGAAACCGTGGTCCTTACGGGTTAATTCTAAGCATTGATATTGCACGGTTATAAGTGACGGGCTATTCTGCATAGACCTTTGATCCTTTGTCTCTTTCTATTGTGACTCGATGTATTTTAACATTTTTTCCTCAGTTTAGGCCGATACGCATTCTTCTACCTATTTTTGGTAAAAGAAAAATCGCAATAAGCGTTTATCGGTTGGTTTTCGCAACATTTATAGCGTTTACAAAATAAGGGATAGTTTTATTGCATTTTTATACTAATAAATCAGCGATTTTTTTTTGTGACTGCGACATTATGGCGGACACTTGGGACAATTTTGACACATTTTTGGGACAATTGTCATTTTCACATCAAAAAATGCATTTAAATCGCATGATTTACTGTGAAAATGACAGTTGCAGTTTGGGAGTTAACCACAAGGGAGCGCTGTAGGATTTGTGTGTTCCCTGTGTGTGTTTACAACTGTAGGGGGGTGTGGCTGTAGGTGTGACGTCATCGATCACATCCCCCTATAACAGGGATGACGCGATCGATGCTGCGGCCACAGTGAAGCATGGGGAAGCCGTGTTTACACATGGCTCTCCCCGTTCTTCAGCTCCGGGGACGGATCGCCGCACTGCAGCGGCGATCGGGTCTGAGAGTCCCGCGGTTCCGGTCCTGGAGCTTCAGACTGGGTCACGGGAGTGCGCCGCGGGCGCGCGCCCGTGACCCACGGCTGGGTACTAAAACCAACGTATATACTGTATACTGCCGACGTATATGTGCAGTAGGCGGTCCTTAAGTGGTTAAAGATGGATATCGCGGTAACGGCAGCAGCTGCTGCCACAACCGAGATATCCATCCTTAGGGTGAGCGGTCCTGTAAAAGATAACGGCGGTCTCCGCCGCGAGATCGCCGTTATCGGCGGCGGGAGAGGGCCCACCCCCTCCCGCCGCTCTCCCGCGCCCTCCGCCGCTTACCGGAGCCGTCGGTAGCGGCGGAGGCGATCGGGTCCGCTCGGCTGCTGTGTGGGGATGCGAGTGAGACCAACATGTCCCTCACCCGTCCCCATAGCTCTGCTGGGCGGAAGGGACGTCAAAACGTCGGTCCCGCCCAGCGTCTTAAAGAAACTTTTTTTTTTTTTTTTTTTTAAATTACAAAAAAAAAAAAAAAGTTTCAATTTTTTTTTTTGGGGATTTTAGTGTAAATATGAGATGTGAGGTCTTTTTGACCCCCGGATCTCATATATAAGAGGACCTGTCATGCTTTTTTCTATTACAAGGGATGTTAACAGTGTAAAAAATAATAAAATATCTAAAAATAAATAAGATTTTTTTTTTTTTTTTTTAAGTGACCTGTCCTGACGAGCTCGCGCGCAGAAGCGAACGCATACGTGAGTAGCGCCCGCATATGAAAACGGTGTTCAAACCACACAAGTGAGGTATCGCCGCGATCGTTAGAGCGAGAGCAATAATTCTAGCCCTAGACCTCCTCTGCATCTCAAAAAATGCAACCTGTAGATTTTTTTTAAACGTCGCCTATTGAGATTTTTAAGGGTAAAAGTTTGACGCCATGCCACGAGCGGGCGCAATTTGTAAGCGTGACATGTTGGGTATCATTTTACTCGGCGTAACATTATCTTTCACAATAAATGAAAAAAATTGGGCCAAATTTATTGCCGTCTTATTTTTTCATTCAAAAAAGTGAATTTTTTTTCAAAAAAAGTGCGCTTGTAGGACCGCTGCGCAAATACGGTGTGACAAAAAGTATTGCAATGATCGCCATTTTATTCTCTAGGGTGTTAGAAAAATATATATATATATACACAATGTTTGGGGGTTTTAAGTAATTTTATAGCAAAAAAAAAACTGTTTTAGTCTTGTAAACACCAAATCTGAAAAACACCCACGGTACTGAAGTGGTTAAGGAGGCTTCCAGATTCTGACCCGCCCGCAGACCCCCACAACCACAGCCACAGGGTTTTCGGGAAGAGGCCCCTGTCCCCATCGATATGGTCACCCTAGGGTGACCACATTTCCAAACTGCCATTCGGGGACACACCCTTTCTCTCACCTTCCCCCCAAAAAAGGTGAGGGGGGGCGGGGAGAAATGCAGTCTCGGGGTTGATGGGGAATTTGGTGGTGGGTTATTTCTCAGGTGAATGTGCCACTTGCCACCAGATGTCACTCCCTTTGCATGAGCCGCGTGCGTAGAAAGAAAGGAGTGGCGTCACTGTCTGGAGAGTGAAGATCACACCAGTCCCTACTGTTTGCCGCTGGGTGCCGAAGAAAGAGGAGGTGCTGAGGTGGGTGGGGACAGACAGCAGTGCTGCACTAGGCGCAGGTCTCGCTTTCTGAGAGTAAATTGTCACTGGTTGCAAGATGCCAGGCAGCGCCGGCCCTAGCAACAGCAAGGCTGCAATCGATGGGCACAGTGGCTGCGTTTGATGGCATGGCACAGTGGCTGCGTTTGATGGCATGGCACAGTGGTGACAATTGATGGGCACAGTGGCGACAATTGATGGGAACAGTGGCTGCGTTTGATGGCATGGCACAGTGGTGACGACTGATGTGCACAGTGGCTGCATTTGATGGCATGGCACAGTGGCTGCATTTGATGGCATGGCACAGTGGCAACAATTGATGGGCACATCGAGGCTGCAATTGATGGGCACATCGAGGCTGCAATTGAAGGGCACATCGAGGCTGCAATTGAAGGGCACATCGAGGCTGCAATTGAAGGGCACATCGAGGCTGCAATTGAAGGGCACATCGAGGCTGCAATTGAAGGGCACATCGAGGCTGCAATTAAAGGGCACATCGAGGCTGCAATTAAAGGGCACATCGAAGCTGCAATTAAAGGGCACATCGAAGCTGCAATTAAAGGGCACATCGAAGCTGCAATTAAAGGGCACATCGAAGCTGCAATTAAAGGGCACATCGAAGCTGCAATTAAAGGGCACGTCGAGTGCTGCAATTGGGGCACATCGAGGCTGCAATTGAAGGGCACATCGAGGCTGCAATTGAAGGGCACATCGAGGCTGCAATTGTTTACTTCAGGGCACATCGAGGCTGCAATTGAAGGGCTCTCACATCGAGGCTGCAATTGAAGGGCACATCGAGGCAATTGAAGGGGACATCGAGGCTGCAATTGAAGGGCACATCGAGGCTGCAATTGAAGGGCACAGTAAATGAATGAATGAAAACTTATATAGCGCAGCACATGCAAACTTAATCGCCTCTGGGCGCTTCAGTGAGGCTGCAATTGTTTTTTTTTCCGTTTGCGCCCCCCGAAAAAAAAAATTGAGCATCAGCCGCCACTGAATGCAATACAATCCTGCCCTGCAATTCCGTTCTACCACTTAGTGGAAATGCCTTCCTAAACATTTCCCAATTTCCATATATATTGAGATCGCCGTGTCTTTGCCTGACAGCGCCGGTCACTACGATGAATGAACAGAAGACATCAATCACTCTGCGGAGGTATTTGTGACCTCCTAAAATAGCGAATATCGGAAAGCTTTGCTGGCAGAGCAACCGAACGTTCATGGCGGACCTCCCCGATTTCCTGTTATCTTCTCTTCCGTCGCCTTCCAGCCTAGCTACCAAAATTATAAAAAAAAACAACCAACAAAGCGTGTCCCGAAATTTTCAAAAAAAGGAG